>VUQG01021828.1:0-32288 GCA_015106755.1 Etia nguti | reverse complement strand
TATGATACAGAACTGAGCAGAGTGTTTAATGGATGTAATGGTTATAAATGTTTATCTAATAATTCCTAATTATTCCAGAATGTTCTCGGCATTTTCACTTTCAATAAAATAGATTTGTATTATTATGACTCTTCTTTTTTCATTTCTTCAGTAAAAGAAGATATGACATTATTCATAATAGATGTTTTTCCTATAAAAATGAGTGCTGTAATACCTGAAAAATAGATTCCCCCTGCTTTCTGAAACATTCATTGAAGATCAATCATCCATTTATTACTGTCCGATGGGAATTTGTATATTCTAAATAGATCTATTGTTCAATATTGAGGAAAGGCACTTGTTATGAGGGAAGCATTGGCCAGGGTCAATTTTTACATGCATCATACTATGCGTATATATCATATATACTATGTCTACGAATAACCCAAATTAAACTCCTAAAACATGACAGGTTTGAAAATTCCTCCAGAATTGTGCTTTTAGGCTAATTACAATTGTTTGGGATTTTAATATGGAAGCTTTCACCCTTTAGATTGTGTTACTTTAATCAAACAACTCAGCTGACCTGACTATTTTTTTTGTTAACTCTTCATTGTGATTCACTAGAGTTGTGGGGGGAAAATTGGCCAATTAGTACATATGTTTGTTAAATTACAAGTTTATTAAATTATTTCTTTATCGGTGTCTTACTGAATATACAACACTGCAAATAAAATCATATATTTGATTTCAGGTACGTACCTGCCTGCAGACAGATAAGGTAAGTGCAAATCCACCGTATTTCTGTACGCGTTCTGTAGAAGACTAAAATAGTCTTCTTAAATTAAAAGCTCCAAGAGAAATAACTTTTTGTAAATAAGTTATCTTTACTGTCTAAATCAAACATTTATAACTGATTACAGCCTTAATGTCACATGTCCAGTGAAGCTACCATCCCCTCGCTGAAAATTCAACATTTGCTCTTTTTTATCTACAAAGAACCGCTAATGAACACGAGGTTTCGCAAATAAGCTATCTGAAACAAAGAAAAAAACATTATGTAGTAGTTTAGAGGGTGAAAGGGGCGACTTGCAGCCACCGTCCTATTTGTGTTTAAAATCTCCAATCTTTACAAAAAGACAAACTGTCTCCAAAGGACACCTATTCCGCTATAATTGGTGTACACTGCCTTCAAAAGCTGGGGTGAGAGGTACAATGCCTTGCCTGTGAAAGGAAACTCCAAAGCACATTAAAAGTGAATTACTTCTTGTGTAAAGTGTGTTCGGGGTCATGCTGGTCACGACGCGCGCACTTCTCCAAAAGCGCACACGTCTCCAAAGGCGCACTCCATACTTTCTAAAAGGCAGTCATATTGTTGAGGGGTCTCACAAGAGGTGTACATATGGCATCCGGGTTGCAATTAAATGTTTTTAAGATGTTTTTCCTTTCTTGAAGAAGTTTCCTTTTCCCTTTTTTCTCTCCCGGCAGCTCTTTGCTAGAAAGAACAAGAGGAGGGGGGCACATTGAATGGCTTCGCTGCTAGTTTGCGATGACAACAATCTGGTCAGCGAGTTGTTGGACTTTGATTGTCCCCCTCAAAACGTCCTTCAGACAAAAAGCCGAAGACGAAAATAAAGCCCCACCTGTTACCTCTGTTTGCTAAAATAATAATAAATAGATTTCGTTTAATAAATAAGCAAAGGAGACTGTAAAGTGAAGTAGCAGAGGAAGTATTAATCAGGAGCATCGGGCAGGTATCACCTGCTCGGTAGCTTGCTTAGTTTATTGTTAAATATTGTTAAATCACTTTTCGTACCAAGTCTGCTCCGATATCTACCATTACCACAGCAACTGGCCGCTTATGTTTGCCTATACTTTGCATAACAAGCAGGACACTACAGCACACTGATAAAAAATCAAGGAGAGAGACTGACAACTTCAACCCACACCTGTCCACGATATCCTAATATGGATTTGGCATCAATGAATATTTGTAAAGTGGTAATATTCAGTTTACTTTAGACTTTTCGGGCCTTTTATAACAGCAAGGCACCATCTCCTATCTCCCTAGTATATTTGTCCAGTTTATTGAAAGCATATGGTTATCAGATTGTTCCCAAAACACATATTTAGACAGAAAGTTAAGGAGAGCTTTTTGTGATCCTTTGTTGGCAATTGTAAATCGTGCTTGAGCCCCGCCACGCTTCCCTTTCCTCCCTTACCCAAGCTAAAACGAATCTGCACATTGTTGACTCATTTTACTAATCTTTAATGTTGTTAAAATAAAGTTTTAATAGAAAAAAGTAACGCGTCACTGGATTGTGGCGATCTTGGACAAGTTTTTGGAGATGTCATAGCGCACAGACACAGGCTCACATTATAGAAGAAAACCAGCTTTTATTGTTGCGACACACAAAAAGACCCTTTGTATTATCGATTTACACAGCGGATTTCACCTTCCCACCTCCCCTTTTTTAGTCTGCCCCATGCGTAATTGTGTTATCCAAATACCGGAGCTTTGCGCTCTAACGCAGTAAGCAAATGTTTATCCAAATATATGCCATTTAAAAACTACACTTCTTTAATATAGGTAAGGTTTTCTGAGCTAAGAAAGAGGTAAAAGAATCTTTAAAAAGACTCATCGGGGCAATGCTCAAGTAAGGACCAACTTGCAGGAGCTTAAAGTTCTTTTAACGTCCACCTTACCAGGTAGTGTGATGTGCGCAGAATCGCAAAGAGTCTCTGGGTCTTTAATAATAAACAATAATAAAATAATAACTGCAGAGAAGTTTTGCATTTTCCTTCTCCATCTCCGTGTTTAGCGTGCTCTGGTGCACATGGAGCTGATTTTAAAAGCCAGTTTGGCAATAATGTGCCCTGCAGGGCATGTGCTGATGTTTTGAGTGCGTAAAATGTGGCATTACAAGTACCTCTTATGGATAGAGATCGGATAATATTTCCAAAATAAAACTTTGTGATATTTAATTAAATACAGTACAAATATTAACTATGGTTCCAACTTTTGCACATAAAACTAAACGTTGCTTAACTTAAACCATTGCCAAAGTCTTTTCATAAACACAACATTGTGATTTACTATAACAATAAACGATAGCAAAGATGAAGACGGCTAGCCTTGAAAGCTTTAATGGGAATTAAAGATAATCTGTAATCGAGTATCACATCATCAAGATCCAGATTGTGTCTCGTGTCAAGCTGCTTCTTCTTTTTTTTGAGAGACCAGCATCTCACTGGGCAGAAACAAACGCATCACCTCGCTAAACCGAGGTCAAAGCAAAGCTCACAAAATGTTTTGTTTTTCTTTTCCTACCAGGACCTCCAGCATTTGACCAGCAAAACAGGGAAATTAGTGAATGGCTGGCATAATGATAAATACAAGGAATAAACAGGTGTAATAAAATTCCCAGAGTGGCAAATTACAACTAGCAGAATCCTGAACGCTGCATGTTTGTTGCCCCACAGACAAACTTATGGAAATCGGCTCTCAATGTTTACCTTCTCCAAGAAAAAAAAAAAGACCCTAGTTCATAAAATCGGAGTATACATCCGTGGCACTTTGCCATCCACGTGTATTTAATTAACTATTACAATGAATACACAAAGAAATGCAAGCACACTGAAGGATGAGGGAGAGAGGGAGAGGGTGAAGGACACGCTGCCTGGAAGCTGATTGGCCACTCGACGAGCGCTGTTGATTCAGGCGTCCACAGTGCAAAAAACAGATAAGATAAAGGCCATATAAAGTGACAAGAGATGCGCATCCATCCCTCACTGTCACCTGCATATATACGCTGTCGGCTGCCTCCAGCTACAAGAGCGAACTACCTCTTTATCCCAGCTTCGCGTGTCAGGAGTAGGCCTACAAACGTAAGTGCGACTACACTCATTCAGCAGAAGTTTATTTATTTATTTTTAATTTGTCCTTTAATGTTTTTCAGATATTTCCTTTCTAGTTACTGGTGCAGTTGCATTGTTATTTTTAATCAGTTAAATCGTTTAACGAACTCAGAGTCTAGATACACGTTTCAGTCTCATGGGGGGAAAAAAATGGGAAACGTGATTTCCAGGATTTATGGCACACCTCAGGGCATCATTTGGAGTTTCTTTTTCTCTTTATAGCCAAGCTGTCTCCTTGGCATCACTTTTGATTATTTTCATCTTGTTCGTCGACACAGGATGTATCCTAAAGTAATCTGCGTCCCCGACGCGCTGCGCAGGTTTTCTCCAACACTGCGCAACCGAGTGAACGAGGCCGGTGACACTTCAGGAGACTCACGAGGACAACTCCCTCGAAAACCAGCGAGTGTTACTGGAGGAGAAGCGTCCTCAGTGAAAAACCCCAAACACAGATGTGAGCAGTCCGGGCAGCGGGGCAGGCGACGGATGAAGGCGAACGACAGAGAGCGCCACCGCATGCATAATCTGAACTCTGCCCTGGACGCGCTGAGGAGCATCCTGCCGGCTTTGCCAGAAGATGCGAAACTAACAAAGATCGAGACTCTGCGATTTGCCCGCAACTACATCTGGGCTCTGACCGAGACTCTCCGGATGGCAGACCAACACGCACACACTCAGGACTATCTGGGATCAGATCTGAGCAGCCCGGCAAGCGTTTTATCTGCCGAATGGGACTCAGCATCACCTTCAGAATGTGGTTATGGGACCAATGCTGACTTTAGACACAGAAGCTCTCTCACTGCTGTAAATGAGATGAGCTGCAGAATCTTCCCAGGAGAGGAATCCAGCGCCATCCCCGTTACCTTTTGTTTCAAGTCCCTGTGTGCCGACAATGACCTCACGAGTATGTGGCACTTTTGACTCTCTATACCGCTCCATCTCACATAAAGAAGACATTTGGGTCCAAGCATCAGTTCCCCATCCGCTTTAAGGAGGTTACTAATTTAAGACCAGGTCCACCGACATTACAGTTTCCCGTGTTCAGTGTTTATTCTTCAAAAGCACTGCAACTAAGTTTAAAAAAAAAGAAAAGAAAAAAAAGAAGAGTTTCTGAAGCCACAACTGTAATTTAAATCATTCTTTGTGCTTGAAAGTATTTTAATGATCATGTGGCACCCCTAATATTTGCAGTCCTACAATCATAGTGTCACTAAAAGAAAGAAAGAAAAAAAGCACCAAGGAACAATCAATAAAGCAGGATGACAGGAGAGAATTTGTTCAAGCTAAAAAATATTTATTCGGCAATTATATTCAAATGTATTTTGCTGTATAAAACAATGTCTATTTATTTAATAAAAACTGTAGAAAACATTTTTTTCCTTTAGCAGGGATGGGAATATTCTGGCTTTCTTTTGCTTCCATGATTCAAAAGACGCTGAAATGTACAAACAGTATCAAAACATAGCGGCTGTCATTCAAATTATTTTAAGTGATATGAAAAAAAGAATGCCATCTTACAGTATTCACTGGTTTTTCTTTCTTACAGGCCAAAGTTTTTGTGCAAATCAACATTTTCAAACACACAGTTCCTTACTGTCCTGCCTACCAGTGACAGTACTGAAGTATAGTGTGAAAGGAGACCAGTTCATAGTCTTACGAGTAGCATTAGCTAAATATTGTAAGTCTTGGTTCATGTCTTGGTGTCATATAGTGGCGTGCAGTCCGAGGCCGAGCTCAGTGAGGGGAACTACTTGGGAAAGACTGTGACCACATCGTAGCCCTCGGGTGGAGTCACTCGCTCGCGTGCGTGCGTCTCACAGTAAATCTGGTTCTCCACAAAGAAATGTCCCTTCTGTTTTAGGTTGACGTTGCAATCCGTGCAGGTGTAGCACTCAGGGTGACGGAACTTGTCCCTCAGCTTCACAACCATCCCTCTGAAGTGTAAATAAAAAAAATAAATAAGTGAGAATGGCAGTGAGGGTCGCTGTCATGTAGGAAAGAGCATCCTCTGATCTAAGCTGATCAAGTTAGAAAACCTAAACACATATTTACTTTTAGATCTCAAAGGTGTTTTGGAGAAAGACGAACACCAGGAAATGTCTGAGTCAGAAATTAGGCCTGATTTATAATGCTTGCCATTATATGCATGTTCCATTTTCATACTTCCCAAAACAGCACAGACATGAAAATGTCAGAAAATGAAGTGATACTCTCGGACAGTATTTCACAAAAGAAAGGACTGAACTGACCCCGTGGGAGAAAAGATTCACTGTTCGTATTCTGTACACTAGGATTTTATAATGTGGCTTTAACATCCACAACCACGTTGAAAATACTGGTGAAAAATAAAAGGACCTGTTCCTGGTAAACCCCATACTAAACCCTCGGCGTGGCGGATTTAAGCAGAAGTTTCTAGTGATAGCCCTGCTATACATTTAGCTTACATTTTAAACTTAGACCTTCTGATGGCAGTGTATTAAACATCTGTATAAATTGAAAATTTTCAAGGATACTCCTAAATAAACAAAGGAAAAGAAAACATTTATGAACCTTTCTAAAAATATTAAAAGCAAAATTAAAGCATCTCCCAGCAGCTGGACACAAGTGTGATGGTGTTACTTCATTTGGCCACAAGGTGGAGACACAGTATTTCATCCAAGTGCTGCTAGATTCAGATGAATAAAATCTAGAGGCCTACAGAGTTCAATCATAAAAGTAAAATACTTACACAATCCCAGATCCACATTTGTCACACATGGGTAACTTCTCTGTGTTCCCCACTGATGCTCCGACCTTTGTTGTGGGTGCTTTCACACTCCTGAAGCCTGATGGTTTATCCGAGTCTCCTACAAACACCAAGAAACAGACTAAAAATCTTGATCGGAACTAAAAGATAGGGGTCTACCACAAAGCAAACATTGTTTAAAAATAAATAAAAATCCCACATTGCCCCTTAGAGTAAATGGAAAGAAACATGGTATCAGTACCTGTCTCAAGAATCTCCTGAAGCACCTTGAATGAAGAAGACTGTCGAGGAGGCTCGTCAGACTCTTGATTCTCCTGCAGCATCTTGTACACTTCTGAATCTGCGACTATGGGCGGCCGCTTACCTGACGGCTCTGATGGAGCACTAGAAAGAAATTGGGCACGTTTCAGCAAGGAAAAAAAATAAAATAAAATAAAATAAAAATTTCATATTCAGCAACAGTATTTCGACACATAATCAGACTGGCAGTAAAAGCCCAGGAGATCTCAGTGCTGATTCAGCACGAAAAACCGCCAAAGAATGAACGTTCTCGTGTTTTACTTGTTTTAAACATGGACTTAAGTGACATCATTTTCTTAAGTCATTGGATCATGGCTCAGTAAATACTGGCTCCATCTGCTTGGAAGCAATATTCACACTTTAATGATTTGTTGAAGCACAGCAGCCTTTTGGGAGCTGGGCTGCTACTGTAAATTTTGCAGTTAGCAGTTAAAGCCAAACAGTGTGTACATGTACTTATACTCCAGAAAGGATTCAAATAAAGTGCGATTAAGAGCTTTTGTGTGTGTCAGTATTGAAGTAATTCTCTAAAACAAACGCAGTTCCAGTTTCCCCAATTCAAAATGAGTATTTGGAAAACTACTTAATGAAAAGCTAAGCTTGCAGAATGATCTATAAGAGTATTTCACAGAGTATCCAAACAACCAAGCAAATCAAAAAGGAAGGTGCATGCAAATTAATTTTGCAACTAAATGGAAACATTCTGAATGAACAGAATCAACCTTTTGGGATTTACTTACCTGGATGACTGAGCATGGATCAAGACATTCTGAATTTGAGTCACGATTTACTGAGATCTGACTCTACTGCCTACAACGATTATTTACTCTGTGACCCAAGCAGAGCCCAGCTGGACTAAACTCACTCAGTGTTATCATTTAAGCCCATCTTACTTGTTGGGGGGGTCATTAGCCGTAGTCATGGTCTTGACTTCGTCCACAGCCGAGTTGAACTCCTTGATGTTCTCTGAAGAGTACAGCCCAGACGGATTATTGTACTGGTTGGTCACCACTTTGGAGCCGAAACCGGTGAAAGGCAGGGCGCTCCTGTTGTGGGTCGAGCCTATGTGTTTCACCTCCTGCAAAAACCAAGCTGCAAAAGTTAGGAGACTGCAATGTTTGTGAAATTCAAGTGTGATTGAAACAAGCAAAACTCTCTGTGCACACCTAATGAGATATAAAATACTTTCTTTTTTCTTAACTTGCACATGTACAAACATGCAGTGTTTGCTAAGTGGGTTAGAAATACTGCTTAAGGTTTGAAAGCGACTGGCCTATTGTGTTTTAAGCTTTGCTTTCAATAACATTTTTCTTGAAAAGAGACTTGGAAACTGAGCGGTTCTGTCTTTTTAAAGCAGCTTCCAGTCTGATACAAAGTCACACATAATTTAGCAGGATAATGACTGCGGACTCTGCCTTAATTATACCTACGTGGCTAACTTTAACGACAGATGCGTCATGACACTGGCATGCCATCACAGTGGGCATACAAATACCACCAAATCTAGCTCATGCTTCACAGTGGGAACACGGAAATGCCTCCAAATATAGCTCATGCCTCAAGCTCCTAAAAGTGCAGAATCTCCCCGACTCTCTGCGAGCAAGATGACTTGCGCAAAGGAGCTGACAATACTTACATAAAACAAAAGAGTGAAGCAACAGATTCTAGAGAAGTGCTTGAAATGTGTTATTTTGTGTGTGTGAGAAAAAAAACACTAGTTTTGTGACTTGTGAAACGCACACACACACACATAAACAGGGCCTGAGACACCGTTTCCTACATGAATTCATACATTGGCCTCAACTTTCCACTCAGCGGGCAGGAACTGAGGCTTGCGTCAGGGCTTGGCTGATAAACTACTGTCTCCTAGGAAACCTCCTGTTGGTAAGTAAACAATGACTTCATCATGAACAGTAGTAGGATATAAATTTGAAAGAAAAAAAATAAAACCCCCAGCCTTTGCAGGCACCGAGGGGGGAGATTGAACTCTGGCTTCCAGAAACTGAACGGCTACCCGATTTCACTCGAAACGACAAAGTTGAAGGAGTCACTTTTTTAAAAAGCTCATACAGCTTTGATGCCGACACACACCCTTGGTTCTGACGCAAGATTCATCTTGTAGGGATGCGTCTTCCCCTCCTCAGATGACAGCGGTGACCACAGTTTTGTTTCTGACCTGAGGAAGACAGGAAGGGAAACGAGGCTTGAAAGATGATCTGAGGATTCAGTAACATAAAATGCCAGGATCGCTCGTGTGTTCCTGTGTACCAGCACGTGAACGGAATATTAGGGCTGTGTCTTTGAATCCAACAGAGCCCTTGCAGGCATGCTCATGTTCTTGTTTATCTTGCAGTTAACCCCGCCCTTTCATGCATTCAATATGGCACCGCTTAATGGGAGCAAACATATGTGGTTCCAACCGTCTGTCAAATCCCTTTTGATATGACTCCTCAAAAGTCATCAGTCACGAGTAATTTACGAGACGACACAGCAGAGTGATGCGGGATTGCAACATGGTAAAAACCAGTAAAACAAACAGAACGGCGCTTTAAAAATCACTGAATAAACATGATGTCACTCACTGAACACCTGGATTGCAGCTGAGCCGTCTCACATTACTCACTCTTTTTCTCCGAGCCTATGGCTATGCAGATCAGAATGGCACATGTAGCCACAGCTTACCTGTCTATGGAGAGCACCATTTCCTCTATGCAGCCCTTTATCTTGTTCTGCGCCTCCAAGTGAGTCATGTTCTCTGTTGGTTCTCCATCGATGGCAAGAATTATATCCCCGATGCATAGATTTGCTTGGGCTGCTTTACTCCCGGGGTTGACCTACAACACAGGACATAGAAATTTTAAAATTAGAAACCACTTCTGCACCGTATAATTACAAATACATGGAAAACGCACCTTCTAATTACAGCCTAAAGGCTTCCAAGTCAAATGAGGAGAGTGCCATTGTTTTAAACCTGACCTTCGAGAACCTTTAGACAGCTTGTCTTTGTTAGCACTAAACAGAAGCGAAGGCACTTGCAGAGTCAGGATAAAAGCTTCCTGGAGTGCAGATTCTCTATCTGAGATAAAGGCCTAAAGCAGGGAGAGGGACCAGTACAGTCCAGGAATTCCTAATCACTTTTCCATGGGTGGGGTGGCCTGACCACAGTAATAACCTTCACAAGAGAGGGGGGAAAAAAATGCAGTGTAGGCTCAGACAAAGCACACAGAGGAGAGTTATAATCCGGTTCATTACTGCAACAAGAGCAGCACCCTGTATGAAGCTTAATAAAATCTTAGCGCTAATGAACACCAGTGAGGTGTGTCAGCTGTCAGCTCATGACAAAGAGGCTCTGATGGGTCCATGGTCACTCAGTGATGTCAAAGTATGGAGTTTAAACTTTTAAAATCACGCTTTAAATCTTAACTAAATTCTTTAAGAGACAAAATATGACGACCATTGTTTGGGATGAGTGCATTTCTGGTTCGGCTATTATAAAACTACTGTTTTAAAGTAGTTTTAACTCTCAGTTAAAGACTGAAAAAAATACATAAATCACAATTCATTAGCAGAAAGATATTTTAACGTACATAAAAATATATGTCTTCAAATATTAAGTGGGGTCCACGAACCACCGTGCTTGCTCCTTGAGGTAGCACTAGCAAAAATTGCCGCTAACTTAACTTTTAATTACAATAAACTGAGAAAGCTAGCGCTAGTTTAGCCGTTCGTTAGCCCTCCGGTTAACATAAGCTAACCGTTAATCGTCAACCAGCCTTCAGTAAGTCGCGAGGAAACAATGAGAGGTGAGAGTCCAGGTGCAGTTACACTGAAATGCGGTGGAGAAACTATTAGTAAAACGAACTTACCCGGGAAATAGCCAGTGGCTGCTCGAAGTCCTTTCCCCCGACCAGCCTGAACCCCCAGGGGCCGGGACCCTGCAACGCCACACGGAGAGGCATGGTGTGAAAGTTTTGAAACAGAGCTGACGGTGGTTAAGGATCTGCCTCAGACCTCTGGTTCACTTCCTACTGCAATATGACGTGGAGTAATCGATGGTCAAAAGTTTGAGGCTGACTGCAACTCCGCAGCATTAGTGGAGGGGGAGGACCCTCAGATTACAGTTGGACGAATAGATTTTGAAGTTTCCTCCCTGATAAGTGAGAGACCGAAGATCGTGTACTGAGAAGATAGATCACTCGCGTACATACCTGTGCCCGCGCATACGTCACTGGCGTGCAGAATTGTGGGATTAAGCCACCATACTGGGGGAGTAAGCCCCTTGGACACAGCGACTGAGTTAGTGGCCATCATTTTCTTCGTCACTTGTTTATCTTATCAAGAAAATCTGAAGCAATGGAAATATTGTTGTGTGGCTTATTACACTAGTAATCAGGGTCCCTTCCCAGGGCTTCAACGCCTACTCACACCTTGCCTTAGGTGACCTCGATAGGTTGGAGCAAGCTCTCACAGTTGTTTCACCCTTATTTATTTGTTTGTTTAACCTTTATTTTATTTAACCATGAAGTCGTTTAACATTAACATCTTATTTTCAAGGGAAACCTGGTTTCAACCCCCAGTGATGGCAATGACCCACGTCTTTCTCCACACGACTTACATGATCAATAGTGGGTCCTTCAGGACCACCTCCAAAGAGAACACTGCCTTTATGGGTTAAATGCTTAGGACACTCCCCCTTTTCTTTTTAGAACAGAAGAAATCTCCTATATGAGATCCGAAACGTCTTCACAAACTTCACATACCAGTTGCCTTCTTTTTCTCAAGCTCTCAAGACCACCATGACCTGGATGACTGAGAATCTACACAGACATGGTTAGACTTGAGCATGACATGTAAGTGATTTCAGGATTCACAATCTTTACACTGCCAATGGCCGCATTAGTAATGCTGGTGTGATAAAGAGAATGCATGTTTGAGCCTGTAATTCTGCCTGGAGCAGTTAAAGCCTAATCAAGACACTTTACATTGTTGTGATTATTAAAATAAAAAATGTCCTGGTACTGGGCTGATGCTGAATGTGCAAGGATGTCTTTAGTATTGCTGCTAAGGTTAAAAGGAGCATGTGAAGAATGAATCTGCGCTGGACTGGGAGAAAGTTGTTTCAATTTGGCTGTGTTTCTGTAAGGACAGCTAAAGTCAGTATGTCTGCTTGAAGGTGAACCATATCTGATGGATGAATCACATCCTGACTGGGCTTCAACACTTTGCTTGAGTCATTTTGAAGCACACCCTGCAGACTCACAGCGTTACACTCGATTACAGAGAGTATAAACAAGAGTGCCCGCATTAGTGGAGCATGATGGATCCAAAACACAAGCAGAGGATGAGGAGGGTCAGTCCTTAATAAATGCAGAAGAAAAATTATGGCAAGGAAAACATTTACTACAAGAAGTCACTAATTTTATTACATCTTTAGTTGTTATTAATTCCTGTTAATTATGTTTTTATCTTGTCACTTTAAGCCTTGATTATACTCAGACACGGGCAGCTGGAAACACCTCCTGCAGACTAGTAATTCCTGTTACCCTTCTTTGAAGTCTCTGCAGACGGGTCCACGTGGTCATAAAAACAGGCAGGCACGTGGATGTCTGCACAGCTTAGCCCTTTTGTAATTTTTACTTGTGTTGGAGTTTGTTTATTTTTTTAAGAGTGCTGATGTGAAGCACTGAAGCATGCTATAGCTGGGTCCCAATTCAGTGACTGCATCCTTCCAATGATGCAGCCTAGCAAGAGGAAAGGACGGTACTGAATAGGCCAGGCAGATATGTCTGGACACAACCGTGGTAACGTAAATTAAGCATATAGAGTCTACGGAGGGGCAAACGTGCCAGTGTAAACACACTCACCTGCAAAATTCCAACTACACATTGCTTGTCATGGATGATGCTGTTCGTCAGTCAAATGGTGATTGGTTGACAAATGGGCCAAGTTCACCAGGAATGGGTTTCCATGGCCGAGCAGGTACATCCACCAAGTGCAATGCAAAGAGTTGGATGCGGTGGTTGTAAAGCACGCCTCCACTGAGCAGTGGAAACATGTTTTCTGGAGTAACGAATCACGCATCTCCATCTGGCAGAAATTCCCATAAACACTTCTAAAACTTGAGGAAAGCCTTCCAACAAGAGCTGAAGCTGTTATAATGTAAAGGGTTGGCTGACATCATATCAAACCCTATGAATTAAGAATGGGTTGCCACTCAAATTCATGTGCATGTGAAGGCAGACGTGTGAATACTTCAAAGATCTTTTTCTTATAACTTGCATTTTTTAATGCTTGTTGTGCCTTGAATTACCTTTTTTTGTTGATTTACATAAATAAATGTGATTAATCTCTTTGGTTTTTCATCTATTGTTCTTTATACATCCACCCATAATCTTCGGCTCATCCAATTCGGGAGCCTATCCCAGCGGAAAATGCTAATTCATGACTATCCAAATACAGTTCATGAATAAATCACACCTCTAAATATCACTACCATACAATTTCCTTATTAAAAGAAAACACTAACTTAAAGCACAGTGGTCTAATCTTCCTTTACCAGCAGTAAGGAGAGGAAATTTTTATATTAAGCAGCTCCACTGCAGTAGCTATGGTGACCCATTTGTTATCATCACATAAGAACGATTACTTCTGAAGAGGCCCCCTGGACAGCAGCTTCTTTCCAACAGAGATCGCTTGATCTCCAGGAACTCCTTTAAATTCAGCTTGCCTTTTAGGGCCTTTCGTTTAATTTCTCTGGTGCTCTTGCTTCCGTTAACTGGTGATTCTAACTGGGCTATTGGTGAGGGCTTCATAAGGTGTTTACAGTGTGTGGAATAAAACAAATCGAAGTCTAAAACACTTTGAGTGGTCAGTAATGCTAGAAAAGCATTACATTGTATGATGACAGTGGTGCTTTTGTGCACACCACTGCAGTTTAACCACTGGAAGGCCACAGCCTCACTGTGTCTATGAAATGCTGCTGCGTTAACCTGGAAGCTAAAGATGCTCGGGGAACTTTGTGTGGTTGAACATAACTGAGACCTTTTTTTTTTGGAGGAACTTGTAGTGTTTCCTCAGAATAATGAGGAAGATGTGAAGCACTTTGCCAACTCATGCTCTGCGGCTTGAACTGACTGGCCCGATTACTCACTTTAAAAAAAACACCATTTAATTTTCATCTTCCTGGTGAATGTCTGTGTAACACTGTGAAGACACTGATATGACTCAGAAGTGCTGTAGTTCCTGTGTTACCAAGAAGTACCACAAAGTAATTCAGAATAACATCATGTGAAAATGCAGGACACTGCCGATCCTCCCACTCAGTGAAAGTTGATAATACAGTACTGTAAAGTACTCCCCCTATCATGGCATTGTAGCTGCTGAATGTTCCCAGTTTTGATTAGATTTGGTCAGCTACAACACCTAAGGTGAAAATTTACTACTGATTCTTGGTATCAAAAAAAGGCCTGGGCTTGGATGTACAAATAAGAGGACCACAAACAGATGGCAAGTTTTAAAACACAAAATAATATCAAAGACTTTAAATTTGGATCATACACCGTGAAAAAATAACTGTTAAGTTTGACCAAAAAAGGGGAAGAAATTAAACATTCTTTGCTTTTACTTTAATTTTTCATTATTATTAAACTCAAATTAAACAACAGAAAAGTGCAACTTAGATGGAGGTGAAGAGCGGTATGCGATGACCGCATTACTTTTAATGTAGGGAGATTTCTCTGAAAGCAGAGCAGAGTGGTACCTCTTCGTGTTTTGGACCTCTCACAAGAGCTTCAGTTTGTTTTAGAGACGTCGGCCTGCCCTTGCGTCACCGTGTTATGTGCAAACTTACCATTTATGGTAGAGCTAAATCCCAGGATGTGGAATGTGCCGCTCCCAAAAACTGAATTCCTGCCAGAGGGCCTCTGCTGAAAGTGGAGGAAAAAAATAAAGCGGGGGGCCAAGGCGGCCAAACTGAATGAAACACGTCCTTTCTTGTGGGTTTTACTTTGTAATTTAAGGTATGCCAAAAAGTCTGTGAGCCTGTTTTAAAGTGACGCTGTTATCAGTTCAAGTGGATATAGTGCAAGTGCTTCTGACTGTTCTGTCAGCAGGGCTCTGAGCGGCTTTCGGCATTTGCTCACTGAGCTTACAGGAGTCTGACATTTATTGCTTCATTTCACCCAACAGCATTCATCCACTTTCCCGAGTGTAGCCACAACAATGCACTACATCAGAAATGATCATCAGATGACAAGCTGAAGTTCAGCAGCCCAGAGGTGAACAGCTCCCCCTTCGACCCTGACTCACGGGCAAAGTTTGAATATCTGCTTTTTCAAAACAAACAAAACATAACCACCCACCCCCACTGGCCACTTCATTAGTTACACCTTGCTAGTACTGGGTTGGCCCTGTTTTGCTTTCAGAAGTGCCTTAATTCATCTGGCACAGATTCAACAAGGTGCTGGAAGCATTCTTCAGATTCTGGTCCACGCTCACATGATAACATCATACAGTTGCTGCACATACATAATGCGAATCTTCCGTTCCACTACATTCCTAAGGTGCTCTATTAGATTGACATCTGGTGACTGTGGAGGCCGTCGGGTACAGCGAACTCACTGACATGTTCAAGAAACCAGTTTGAGATGATTTCAGCTTTAGGACACCGGGACATTATCCTGCTGGAAAGAACCATCAGAAGATGGGTACACTGAAGTTTTTCAGTTTCCTGTTCTTAACTGTCAGCAGTAGCACCCATGGGGTGTTCCGCTGCTGTAGCACATCCACTTCAAGGTTTGATATGTTGTGCATTCAGAGATGCTCTTCTGCATCCTTTGGTTGTAACAAAGTGTTTTTTGAATCACTGGAGATTTTCCCTTTTTCAGATCATTCTCTGTAAACCCAGAGATGGCTGTGTTGGAAAATCCCAGCTGATCAGCAGTTTCTGAAATACGCAGACCAGCCTGACACCTATAACCATGCTACATTCAGAGTCATTTAAATCACCTTTCTTCCTCATTCTCATGCTTGGTTTGAACTTCAGCAAGTTGACCACGCCCCCTTCCCTAAATGTACCGAATTGCTGCTATAAGATCAGCTGATTAGAGAGTTATTTTAACTAGGAGACAAAGAGGTGTACCCAATGAAGTGGGTGAGGGACTATATTTAGGACCCCAGTGATCCTGTGTCCAGAAAAAAATTTAACTTGGCGACTTAAGTGCATAAACTACTGTTAGTAACTTACTTTAAACACCTGAATATACAATGTTACATTCATTGTTTGTCTTTGCAGGTTTTCTTCTATTAAATTTTCTAAACCAACACTCTTTCTGATGAGCCAGGATGATAACTCACACGCTCACACGCCTAGTACAAGCTGGCCAATGCTAAAAACTGGCTCCGACTTTTTCTGTCCCTCAAATTTTTGTCAGAAAACAAAACGGGTAACACATGCAATGGTTTAAATGGTTTATTAAATATTGCATAATACCGAACACAGCAGTGTATAGCATCTTTATTTTAATATTGTCAATGTAACAGCACTGCAAATTGAAGCAAACAAACCCAAACCTGTTGCAGGCTGTGCGTCTCGTCAAACTAGTCTGTTTTTCATGAGTATTAATCATGTCGAAGCGTTATGTCACACTTTTAGGTACGTGTACAGTAACAGACAAGTTCTTAGTAAATGTTCTCCAGTCACAGAGACTCTAACAAATGGGGAAAATCATGGTTACATAAAATACGTCATGGATACATTTCAGTGATACTCAAAAAAAAAAATGAAAAAGAAAAAAAAATGAAAATGAGGCACAATTTTTCAAACATAAGGCAACATGATCCTCACAAATGGCAGCGTAATGTTTAATCTTTCTGTGCTCAGCAACGCTCCACTCTGTGCTTTGCCAATAAAACAAAACAAAAAAAATCCTTCAGGCAAAATAAACCACTGCAAGTGACAGAGAGCTCAATCTGACACTCCTATTGCTCGCAGTCTATTTTTTATTTTACATATTTACAATCCTTCATTTGCCGAACTGTTCAATAACGTTCTTTCACGGTGGAAAGTCACACGTTTTTTTTTGTTTTTTTTTTACATATTATGTTTACACTGCCTGCAACACATTCATATATTCATACATTCATACATCCCGTGACGTTTTACGGACACAAAAATCACAGAAACAATCTATTGCCAGTTGTTTTGTCACTAAACGAGTGATTATTTGCCCATCGTGCAGTGTGTCTGAGAAGGAGCAAACCTCTCTCCGTCACAACAGGATTCATTTCAAAAGGCAGCTCAGCAGACTCCCGACTAATCAACACTTTCATGAAAAGCTGGAGTTACAGAGGCGGAGGTAAAATAAAAAACAAAAAACAAAACACGCTTTTGTGGTAAAATGAAATGCCTGAATTTTAAAAAACAGTGCGATAAAAACGCAAACCCACACTGCAGTGTAATATATTCCGTGTTATATCTCGCTGGGAAAACATTCTTTTGCTGATGTTGGCAAAGTAGCGGTTGTGATCTGCACAGGAAGAAAAACCCAATCTCACAGGAAACACTGATTGTACTGACCTGGCTTCAATGAATGTACTTTATCAATTAATAAACTTCTGATATGATCTACGTGGTGGCCACATGCACAACTGTAGCTAACACATCATGGTGCAAAAAACAAAGACACTATCGACAAACGCTTCTAGATCTAATAAGTCTTACTTGTCTTATGTTTCTATACTTCAGCTTATCTTTCAGATTTTGTGTGTTCATAAACAGCTACACTATAGGGTAGGCCCTGTAATTAGAGTTTTCTGGATAAGAACTTGATGGCAGCGCTTGTCTGAGTTCCACTGCTCACTACATCAATCTTCCCAGCATAAAGTAAACTTAGATTAAAATACTTCTTTAGCAATTGCGGAACGAACTACCCCCGTCTCCTGCTCCGAGCAGGTCATAACAAGCACTAAGTTGTTGTTTTTTTGGACACACTACTTGAAAGCTCTGCACAGCGCAGACACTGATGATGTGAGGAATTTGATGAGAGAATTAGCAACGAAAACAATAGCTATCATCTTTCTGTGCTCGTGTGTGTGTGTGTGTGTGTGTAGGATCTATTCTGACACGTCACCGGATCTGATGGCGCTGGAGATGTAGGCGCTCTGTATTTGTAGGAAGACGGCTCTGATGCTTTGGTGGCGTAGATCAAAGCGATCTTCCATCGGCTATCAGCCATTAAAGGCTCAAAAAGAGCGGCGTGCACCACGTCATTACTTCTGTTTTCTTTAAGCTAAAAGTGCAATTATTAGGGTGTTGGCTGGCTGATAGTGTTTCATGCTCCAGTGTGATTTGTCAGTCTCTCAATGATCTTATAGTGCATGCTGTATTAATGCTGACCTTACAACTGTAGTCATTATGAATGAAAATATGCAGCCGTACGTATACAGTTTTCTGTACGCATTTACATATACAATCATGTCAGTAAGGGCACGGTTAAAATCTCAATACGCTTTAAAAAAAAAATCACTGTGATCATATACTAAGACACCTTGTTGGCTTTGACTTAAAACTTGACAGAGTTTCAGGTCATCAGTGCTATTACACTGTTAGGAGGGATCTTCCTAAATGACCAAACAGGAAGTTAAGTGCTACCACGCCTGTCCTGTGGTTGCTCTGAAGCTAGGCGTCTACCACCGGCTACCTTAAAGGCATCAATAATCAGCAAACACAGTTTTAAAAATATACAAAATATAGGATGTGCATATACACAGTTTTTGTTTCACTTTTATGACACATGCAATAAAATCTGCGTGTCCTGTAGTATGTGTTTGCGGTGGAAACTGAGAAAAAGAGAAGCCAGCAGCACACATCATCATTTTAGTGTTTCTACTCATGCACACGGCTGTTAATAACTTCTCTCTAGCAACCTTTGGATTGAAAATGAAGGCAATACTGTACTCAATCTAACACATTCGGGCTACAAAGAGTTGTGAATGCTGCGAGGCAAATACTGACTTTTCTGATGATTCAGAAAATGTGGAGGAAAATAGTTCAATATTTTAAAAAGGGTCTTTTTACATAAGGCTTTAAGTATTTAAAGTACCGAGGGCACTGACTTTAAGCTGTTTTTTTAAGGGAACTCTCTGGTTAACAGGGTCATAGAGGGATCATATTACAGGTTTTCTTTAAGAAGCTAAATCGAATCAATTTCATTCACGAGACGCGTGATTTACATCATACTTTGCCAGCTGTGTTAAACACCGCTGGCCCTGAAAGATCAAAATACATTCTGACTCCTCCCCAAGTCCAGTTCAGGTAATAAGATCCACTCCTTTTATCCGTACACTGCTCTGCTGCCGGCCTCTAGACTGAGGTGCTACGCAAACTCTTGCATACTATAAAATTACACACACACACAATGAAAGCTATTACTTGTACGTCGAAAAGCTAATTTGCAGGAGGCTTTCACGGAGAAATTCCACATTATGGAAACCGATGACTTCTGTGGAGATGTGCGTAAAATGTGATGGAGGTGTTTGGGCAGTGAGCTGTCCCCGTCTTCGCCTCGTGCAGTTTGACATACCTCGAGCCGATCTGATCACTTTCCCAGATAAAATATATTCGCCCGGCTAAATGACTATTCTAACCAACAGCCATGCGCGGTAGTTACGACTTCCCAAGCTTGACAGGCAACCGTGTGTTACAGCCAGATTAGATAGCTTTACAGTTTCACCTCCTTCACGTAATTCCCCGGAAAAGTCCCAAACTGTTTTGTCCGCTTTGATGTACCTGTGGAGGAAAAGAAAGACGAACATTGATCAGATGCTTTCACAGATTTAATGCTTACATGACCTCAGTGTTAGTACCAAAATAACCCCTTTGGGCTTTATTTAAAATTCTGTACAGGACCTGAGCATGCACACTGCACTCAATCCTCTGCTGTCATTCTTTAGAAACTCTATATATGAAGGAGGTGACACACTGAAAGAACCCTGAGCATGCACATTGCACACATGCAGTCCTTTTTTGGCATTTTGCAGAAACCCTATATAGATTAATGTGACACACCGAGTGTGAACGCATCTCTGAGGAATCTAGGCCTGTGACACATACCAACGAACCAGCCGTCATCGCACTTCTCCATGACGCTGACGAGATCTCCCTCCTGCAGCTCCAGCTCGTCGTCGTTTTGCGGCACGTAGCTGTACAAAGCCTGAAATCTGGAGCGGCACGAAGCAGGGAAGACACAAAGTGTGAAATCAGCAAATGTCTGTCTTTACCTAGAATATTAATAAGAGTCTGAAACGGAAAGTGAAACAGATCTTACTCACATTCCACAGTTCAGACGGCTCGGCTCCGGGCTGCTGCTGTGTGACTGGGGTTGCTGGGAAATGATGAGAGATTGTTTACTGGGGTGGGGGTGCAGTCTATGGAGAGAGTCATTATGGTGGTGGGACAGGGTGCTGCAGTACCTCACCGAGGTCTCAGCTATATTCAAGATCTCATTACACACTGCCTCCTAGTAGTAGTAGTAGTAGGTGAAGTCGTCAGAAAAGAGAGAGAGACCCGGCCCACCGAGAGTCCCGGAGGAGGCCGAGGTGAAGGTGAGGAGGGGAGGTGAAGAGTTAGAGAAGGGGGGGGGTGAAGGGCAAGACAGGAAGGTAGATCCAGTGAGTAGCAAGACAGAAAAGGATGTGATCCGTTAAAAGCCAGGAGAAAAGGTAGAGGGGGTGTTGGCCCAACCCGGGAGAAGAGGCATGAAAAGGAAGGTCACCAGTAGGAGCATGTAGACAGGAAACATGAAATATTAGTTCAGTTGTACAGGAAATAAGGCAGTATGTGCATGCAGTATTAAAGGTGGGCTGACAGGTACAGCTTGAAGGAACAAAATAACCTATCGGCTTTACTGCTGAAAGCTCTGTAAGCAGACTGTCGTTCGATATACAGCTCAAGTCGGTAGCCTGTTAGCTTAGCTTGAAGACTTAAAAAAGGCTCAGGCTTTATACTTAATGATAAAGCCAAACAGAGTCATTTAACTGTAGCTTCACACAATTTTCTTTAAAAAAAAAAAATCTCTGTGCTTTGATCGGCCATGTTGCATTTTGAATTTTGACATAAAGACTACATATGAGAACAATAACTGTGCTTTAGAGATGCTGGTGGAGAATTTTATCAGCTCTGGATAAATTTCATTTTCCGTGTTTTTTTGGTAATTATGCTAAGCTAGCTATAGCGCCTGTGTCAGCTGCAAAAGGATCGATATTTAACTATAACTTCAGCAGGAGAGCAAGTTGAACTTCTGTTATAGCATACGTCTACTACTGTATGGGACTTCAAGGTGATGTGAGTCAGATGGATCTGTTAAGGTGGTATGTTTAGGATGGCACAAGATGAAGTCAGGTAACAAACTACACACTCTTTTTGTAAACCTTTAACTAAGGTTCAGGAACACTTTCTATCACCTTACCGCAAATGAGTTAACATTGTTGTTATCTTGGATATCAAACAGCATCACAGGGCTTCTGGTGCTTCGTCCATGATGGTCGGCCTCATTTTTTACAAACTGTAACACAAAAAAAAGCATTTCAATATCAAAGCATTGCACTGCATATCAACGTGCTGCGAATATGATCAAACTCCAGCTCGAGTCAGGTTTCCTGCAGGTGGATATTTCAACTTCACAGCAGATTGTCACTGTCCAAAAAATCCTTCCAACCAACAGAAGCATCTAACTTGTCAAGCTTGTGCGCGGAACAACAACATGCATCTGTATGCTGAAATTTACAGTATAAAAATAGGAACTTAATATTATTGCAGATCAACCCTGGAAATGCAAACACACTTGTCTTACAGTTCTCTGCAGCTAGGAAATCAAAGACTTAACACATAAGTGCTCAAACACAGTAAACCATTTGCATATTAGTGGCTCACACACAACACCATGCAGACTTGTATATGTAAGCAAAGTGACCAGTTCAGTTATTGTCTTTAAAACTGAAACCAGCTGTAGGGAAAAATCACCTTCAGGTCAGATCTACCATTTAGTTCCCCACAAAAATGTCTCCGTCAGTACTCAAGAAAATCTACTTTAATGTCTCAAACTGTGGCATGAGCCCGTGTTCCAGAGTGAACTTCAGATGCAACACCACAAACCATGCAGAAGATACCTCTGCAGGGCTATTTCGCCTGCTGCCCGGGCCTGCGCGGCCCCTGTCCCCCTCTGCGCCTTCCCCCTCTGTCAATTCCTTCTCCCCCCTCAGCCAGCACTCCAGCACTGGCCCACTGCTGGGGCTCACACTGCGTGACACATGTGGGGAGGAAGGAGAGAGCAGGAAGTCCTCCCCTTGAGGTGGGGTAAATGTGAGGGAGGGGGTGGTTGAGTTGGGTCTGGGTGGGTAAGGCGGGGGTAGAGGGGAGGCGGATGGCGAGGCCATGGGGGAGACGCAGTATGGGCTGCCAGTGATGGGAGGCACGGGGCTGGCAGAGAAAGGCGGGGGCAGGTATTCGCCCCAACGGTAGGACACAGTGGGCAGTGGTGGCAGCGGAGGAGTGGGAGCCGCAGGGGGACTCCCACCTCCCACGGTCAGGGAGATCCACTCAGAGGATACAGCATGGACCTCAGGGGACACAGAGCGGCGGGGGGAGCGAGGCAGAGGCAGAGGGGAGGTGGTCAGACGATTACGGTACAGCTTTTTAGGGCATGATGGAGACAGAGAGAGGAAGAGGGGTAAGAGAAAGAAAAAGCAAATGAAAGATGTGACAAAATCTCTACACAACACAAATTAAAAGGTTTGTATCGAAGTGTGTGTAGAAGGAAAAGTATTTTTGGATATTAAAAGCACACAGAGGTGGCGGTAAGAGAAATTGCTAAGTGATCAGTGTGTTTGAGTCCCTACCTGTGGGGAAGCATTGGTGCTGCGCTGAGGTGAATGGCTGACGGGTGGATCCGGGTACTCCACCCCGTTCTTGACACGTGGTCGTTTGTGAACGTCTACATAGGTGACGGGGAAAATGCCTTGACGATTGGTGCCTGAAATTTTGCCCTCATACCAGTTCTCGTCAACTCTGCGAATCAGTGTAATCCTCTCTCCCTGAACACACACAGGCAGATCCACAACACTGGTCATAAATCTGATTTTTCATAAATCTGAAAAAAGGGAATAAATGCCCGCTAGTTAAAATTAGTTTATATTAACTCTTATTACGTCACACCTTTCTGAAGGACATTTCCACCACTGTGTCCCCAGTGAAGTTAAAGCGGGCGACAGCTTCTCCATATTCCAGCACCTGCACTGGGGCACTTTTCTTTGGCTGTGCTTTCTCTGTCGGGGGGAGGAGCTGTGCAAGCAGACAAAAAACCCCACACGTGACCAACCAAGAAAATACGATAGGGCACAAATTGTGAGTAGAAGCGATTCTGTAATGCTTTAAAAAATGCAGTGAGATATGAACTATGAGTCACAAATAACACAGAGTAACATGCAATATACCTCAACGTAGCTTCGAGGGAAAATACCAACTCTTCCATGATGTTCACCCTCATACCAGTTCTGATCAACTTGTCGAATGATGTACACAATGTCTCCCTTCTGAAATGGCAGCTCCCTGAAAATACAAAACCAACACACATTTTAGAGATTAACCACTCATAGTGTAACAAGATTTAGAGTATGCTTTGAGGATCACATGGGTGGAAATATACAGCATCACTTTACGGTCAAATGGTAATTTTCTGTGATTGTTACTTTTTTTGGCACTACTTTATTAAAAGTTGAAAAAATTACTTAATTACGGTCCACTAGGCAGATATTTAACTCAGTGGTTGTGTTATCCTTTTCTGCTACAATACGTTTATGGCGTTTTCTATACAATATATACATAAATTCTCATCATTTCCACTTACTTTAGTGTTTCTGCTCTGAAGTCAAAGCGAGCCATGGCGGGTGTTTTCTGTGTAGATATATAAAAACAAAAATAAACGTCTGTGACTGTTACTATTTGGCAACAGCTACACTAGTGTTATTCTCTGAATTGCACCGAGTGAGTGAAAGTTTCCCTTAAGGCTAAATACCTTAAATGCCTCCATCTTTGTTCTTTTTGGCTACTACGCTCTCTGGGCTTTGGCATTTATGTGCGCTAAGAAAAGCTTTTCCTGGAATTTGTTGTGAGCTGTAAATCTGCACTGGCCTCTCTGAACATAAATATTCTAGCAATGAGAAGAATGATATGTTTGTGACTAAAGGAATGACTTGACCTCGGGGGCATGCTCAGTTAGAAGCTATTGTGTGTAATGTGCAAAACAGCATGCATGCTCTGCCACTCTGGACATATAGCTGGTAAACAGAGTCCACTCTGCAACTTGAATCAAAATGTATATGGGAAATATTCCAGTGATAAACAGGTCAAATGTTGCCTTCTATCATGAATTTTTGACCAGGAGTGGAAAAGCCATCTGTGCCTGCAGAGACCTCCCCCCACAGCCTGACTCACAAAGTGACAAAGCATCTGCCATCTTTCTTCCTGCTTACACGAGGATAAGACACTGCCATGTATTGTACCTCTACGCCCGATTTCCTTTTCTCTGTGTTATCTGTGATGTTAAGCAGGTCTCCAAAGCGCTCGTTGGTGATGAACTGGTGGTGTGTGGGGACAATGCTCGTGTGTCGCCTCGATGCTGTGTCAGCCTCTTCCTGTTCCCGCTTCAGCCGCCGCTGCTCCTCCAAGATTTTCTGCCAGGAAACCAGACGGAACTGTTTGCACCCTCAAGATATGGGTCTCTACTCTTTTATTCACAGATCCTTTGTTATGCATAACACTCATGTTTCACTCATTCAGAACACAACAATCTTTAACAAGGTATTTGTGTTCAGAGGGTTAATTCATGAATTTTCCACTGGGAGGCATCAGTTATGAAAGTTTGGATTCAATTTGAAGAAAATTCACCTCTTTGTCCCCATGACGCCTCCTCAACACTTCATCCTGGCTTTCTCCGTGAGCTGGGGAGGAGTCTGAAACAGAAACCGTGAGGCGATTATCCCGTGAAGCGTTCTTGCTGACCACCATAAGGCCAATGTTTAAACAAAAGAAGATGATATTGCAGAAAACTCTCAATTTAAGTGAACAAAATCTCAAAAGTACACAAAAAAATATAACCATGCATGATTTAAATGAACATCTTTTATTTTTGCACCACTAAAACAAACAGCACACGCACATTAAAAAAAAAGAAGAAAATCCTGCATGCACGTAGGAATGAACACAGAATGACCCAATGTGTGTTCATGACAAAGAAAAAAAGAAATGCAGTAAAGAAACAATGAAACCTACTGTGTTATGGTCAAAATAAATTAACGTGACATCATGACTTTACCGATGTTGATCGACCAACCAGCATCCACTATTTTACTAAAGAATCCTTTCAGTATTGCTAAAACCGCCACACCACCATAGATGTTTCATTTTGTGTCCGAGTGAGGGCCACAAGAAACAGCTGTTAATGCTTCAGGGTTTCTATCAGATGCTCAAAGTAGCGTCTGTTATATGATATAAGTTAAAGCAGGAAACATCCTGACAGGCTAGGGAATGAAAGATGGTAGATGTGGACAGTCCCAAAAAGCAGAGAGGGTACAAAAATGGACACAATAAGACATCAGTTTGAGAAAGCCTTTGCTCTGTTAAATGTCTAAATATCAGAGTCAATTCCTAGATATGTCGCTTTTACATAGGATGGGCATTTCAATGCAAGGTAATGCATTCAAAGTTTAACATTACATCGCATAATATAATAAAATACTGCTTGTTTTCGATGTAATGCCTATGCAGGCCTACACAACATGCAAACAGCTCAAATCTGATGTCCAGGGATTATATACATTACCAAAAGCTTCCTGAACCTCCTACAGTCACTGAAGTGTTTTGATGCATTTGTGGGACCATACTCATTGACAGTGAAATGGAAGGTCACCGAACAGCACACTCAGAATGAAATGGAGAGTTCCCTGTCACTTTGTAAACACACCACACAGACTGGAGATGGAAGGTGGTGGCATTGCTTTGTGGAGAAAAGGGACACAAGGTGAAGATAGAGTCAAGATAAATGAAAGACCACACAGGGAGGGAGGGTGACAAGTGGTGAAGGGATGGAGATAGCCACCTCTGCGGTGAGCTGCCAGCGGCTGCAGTAGGTTCCCGTTGGCGTCCAAGCCCTGCCCGTTACTCAGGTGGCCAGTGTTGTTTTCCTCTCCGTTACTCAGCCTCTCCAGAACCTCCAGGGAGGACAGACGCTGAGGGATGGAAGGTCTGAGCTCAGGCGAGAGACTGATAGGCCTCTGGGTGCCCACTGGCACCTTGGTGGCTAACAACATCCTTCGAGTCTGATGGGACTGCGGGTTCTTCCGTAACCTGAAGGGAGCAGGGCCCATGAGGAAGAGGTTTCCCGGTAGTGTTGTCTTCTTCTCTGTGGGTGGCTGCTTCTCCTGCTGGTTCGTGGCCTGCTGCCTCTCATGCCTGAGGATAGTGGTAAAGCGGGTGTAGGAAGCTGGGCAAGAGCCTTTGCATTTGCTGGGTTTGAGGAGGAGTTGATTGTTCAAGTGGTGCAGGAGGTGGTGGTGGTGGTGGTGGTGGAGATGGTTGTGTTGCGGAGGAGATGCTGTAAGCATCACTGAGGGGCTCTTTGATTCACTGATGTTTTGGTGATTTAATTCTGGGGAAATTTCTCTCAGGATTTGTTCAACTTCTGCTTCTGTGTTACAGGGGGATTCAGTTCTGTTGTCATGTCTGTCCTCAGTGGAGGAAGCAGCCTCCTCCACCATCACACTTTCTGGTGACATGTCCTCCTCCCCAGAGCTCTTGCCCTCCTGCTCGTCCAGGTTGCAGACATCTGCCTGCGTGTTGTTGGCCACTAAAAGGGACTCCGCTGACACTGCAGAGGCCATGTAGAGGTGGGCAGGGCTGTGGCTGCGGCTGGAGTGCAGGATGGGCAAGGAGGAGGAGCGGCTGGGAGCCGAGGTGGAGCGCTGGATAATCATTTCAAACTCGTTGACCCGTGAGGATACAGTGTCCCGTGGAATGCTACCCCCATCATCTGCCTCTGACCTCTCATCCCCGTTGGCCTTTGGTTTTTCAAAAAGTGAGGTCAGGCTACGAACACTGCCGTGTGGGCTGCAGCCGGTCGAGCTGGGCCGCTGGATGTGATGCATGGTCCTGTACAGGCTGGAAAAATCTGATGCGCTTCTCCTAATTGACGGGGAAAAATTTCTGAGACCATCGACACACTCACTCCCACAGCTGGACCTAGAATCTGAATGTTGGGCCTCTGCTTCAGCACAGTCTGTGTCACATTGCCCCGTGTAGATATCCTCACAGCTGTGGGCCTTTGGGTGCCTGGCATCTTTAGTCCTGCTTTCCTTACTGTTGCCACAGGGTGGCAGCAGTTTGGGCTTAAACTTAGAGGGCAGGATTTGGGGTATGCAGGCTTTGGCAGCAGATAGAGGCTTCTTACTCTTACATTGGTTACCTATTGCATTACTGGCAAGACTCGATCGACTATTTACAGAGGAGCAGGGTGAAATTATATAGCCATTCCCACCTTTATAATCCACTGGCAAGCATGCAGGACAACAGAATAAACAACATATTAGATTACAATGGTCACAGGTTTACACACATACACACTAAAACAGTCAGGCACAGTTCTAAAATAAAGACCAAGTTCCATCAGAAGTTGATGAGAAGAAGAATCAGACTTGATGCACTGTGCATCAAGTAATACATGACTGTTAAAAAGCTAAAAGCTAAAAAAACATGGTGCTTCAGTGGAGGATAATGTTTTACAAAGACAGAACTAGCAGATTCCCCCTTTATCAGTATCACTGTGAACAGCAACATAATGAGTGAAACAGGAAGTATTAAAAGGGTAATATACCATGAAATGTTATGTGATGTTGGAGGTTATAACAGGGACTACAGTAACTGACATTTTAAAAACAAACAAAGAAGAATGCAAAACCTTTCTGTTATCTATTTGTATTCCAGCAAGCAGTAAAATTATCCTCCATTGCGTTATCCTCCTACACAAATCTCCTCTCCTTTTAGCAATTACACAGACGTCTACAATGATAAATGGCTGCTGGCACAAGTGCTAATACACCGCTCCTCCTACACGGCTGCAAAAAAAACAAAAAAAAAAACTACTCTGAGTCAACCTGCACAGTGAAAAATGAAAAACTATGAGAAATACTCATGTCAGTTCCTGGCTATACTAAGCTTGTGACAGCACTACAGATGGCACTGGGAAATGACACAACGCTTTTGCATGCTGCGAGCCACTTCTGTAGCATGAGTGACCAATCTGTCGCGTTCTTATCTGCCAGGAAAAACACACGCACTGAGGAAGTTAACTTGATATACTATCCAAGTCATATGGCAAGTAAAGAGTTACCATTCAATCCACTCAAAAAGCCCAGAAGGAGGCTCCGTTCTTTGAAACACAAAGATATTTTTTAAATTTTATTTACAGAGCACAAGGCAGAAACACATGATGATGAAGTGTTCCTTGCGCTTGGTTATGTCTTCAGGCACCTTCTGTGTCTTAAATAGAAAGAGACTCTAATGATCAAGGTGGCGCCTCAGGCAGCAGGGTGAAACAGGAGTGTGGTAGTCAGTTGACTGGAGAGCCAAATTTATTTACCACAGTTCAAATGGTTAAAAGTCAACACAAATTGGTCCAGAACAGCAGATGTAAATGGCTCTTCTTTTATGAGATTCCTGTAACAGTCATATTTATGGAAAATACACCAAACTTTAACTATTGGTGGGCAGTTTATAATCTGCTATGATCCCTAATGTAATGTACTGACATGTACTGGGTCAAACTGCCCCTTCTGCTCTTTTTCTTACATGTCTTCTTCTCTCCACCCGAGTGTTTCTCTCTCTAGCCATGTGCGCAGGCATTCCAGCCCCTGACCCCACACTGACAGCTGACTTCCTCATGCCCGCCCACCCTCTGTGTCCCTTCTGTTTATCTCAACCCTGTCTGGCTGGGTTGTGAAGAGCAGAGCTCGTTTTATCTCACGCCTATCTCCTCATCCATCCCCTCACTGGCCCTCAGCTCCCTGGCGCTGGAACGCTCTGGAGTCTTGCCCTAAGCCTGCCTAGCGACTGGCAGCTCACAACTGGAGCAAGGGTGGGTGGGAGGGGGGAGAGCCCCAAGGTTAGCTTCCATCGACTTAACAAGACAACCTCACTCCCTCCGTGAGTTTTCCAAAGCAGATACAGTACACGCTTGATGAAAACATCCATGGCATTAAAAGCTTCTGGGGGAAATGAATGCTGTGAGTTGATTGGCTAATGCTGTGTGGTTTGGGAGCAAAGAAAAATGTGTGAATTCCAACATAAAAGTAAACAGAAACACATGTATCCCTGTCTGATGATTTGAATGGTCCAGCATCACCGCCTCTAACTGATTGGTTCTGTCTCGGCAGGAGAGGCCTTTAAAGGCCGGCTGAACTGTTTACTATGTCCACATACATAAACATACACACACCTGCTTTTTTTTTACTGGCCACATATGTGAAGTAGCTGCTATCCTACCTTTAGAGGAGGAGGAGCTGCCATGGCGCTTGTTTAGAGCCCGTAGACCTTGTAAGGGAATATCGCCGCCCTCTAGGACACTCTTGTAAACATGACGGTCACATTCTGGAGCCACAGGCTCACCAGTAGATGATCCTCTGTCCTTCTCCACCTCGCTGTGTCCAGACTTGCTTGAGGAGCTAGACGGCAAATCACAGGAACGCAGACAGCTAATTAAACACAGTCAATTTCGTTCAGCAAGAGCTGTTGTTGAATGTTTTTATGATAGCCAAAGGCACACAAATTGGGTAATGGGCCGCCATATGGTTCTTATTTAGCATATCTTGAGGTAATTCCTGTCTTCGCAGACTTGTGGGAGACGAAATAACCAGAAACAGAAAAAAGCTAAACAAGAGAGAGAGAAAGGCTGAATTTGGAGGCTGATGTTGAGAGAAGACACTGGCTACAACAGATATCTTGGCATTCTAGAGAGGCCAGCAGCAGAGATTTCTATAAATATTCTCCGAACATTCCCACATGGTACATCAGCCCCTGCCATGCACCTGTAAGACTCTCAGGTTAACTCTTTCCCATGCTGTCATGTGTTAATCATGTTGCTTCTCTATCTGTACAAACAATCCTCCTGTTTAAACAGACGTAACAGCTTGGTAATATAAAAACCCATTCAAACCATAGTGTTTAACATCTGCAGTGCTGCCAAGCCAAAGTTTTACATACTTGCGAATACCTCAACAAGAAGCTCTTTCATACCTGTCAGAGAAAAAAAAAATATGTGCGCTGCTGGCTATAGAGAGCCATTAAAATCACGTTGGCTCTAGGTTACTTGAAAGAATTCACATAAATGGTCTCCAGGAAATGTACAGTACAGGAGCCATGCCAGATTTAGGAGAAGAAGAATCTCTGGGGAAGGTTCAAGGAAAATCAGACACCACTGTGACGCTTTAAAAGCAGCAACACTTCCTGCAGGTTAAAAACAGTAACCCATTTATCTGGAATGATGAGGATTTCCATGAAATGCAAGTAACTGTGTATGTACTGCTCCCACATGACAAATTTCTATTATGTGCGTTCGTTAAATCAGTTTTTAATGAATCTATTTCTAAGAGAATAAGATGCACTCCCATGTGCTGTGCTGCCTCAAAACATACACAAATTTTCTTAGCGTGAGCCTAATGATGCTATATGGGCAACACACAGCTCTGAAAAGTCTGCAACTTCAGACAGAGTCAAAAAAGTTTTTTAAAAAAAGGACTGCCATAAACATATGTGCCTTTGAAGGAGGTCAGTTTATGAGCTGAGGTTTCCCTTGAAAACTTTTGGGTGAGTGAAATTCCACTCAGCTTTCATCAGCCACTTCTTCCTTTCAAATTAACAGCAAATCAGTGGATTAAAAAGCCGGGGTACGAATCTCTTTTGCAAATGCTTGGCCATGATGACATAATGATTGTAGCAGATGGAAACTTCTGGACTGTAAGCGCATGACAGTGACTATTACTCATACCTAAATTCCTAACATTTTATTACACAAACAGAAAAGACAGCATTCCAGTCTCACCAGACAAAATTAAAATGATCAAAGGCTTTGTCCTAATGTAAGCTAACATCATCTTTTATAATCCAGTTGCTCATCCTAGTTCTGTACACACATTGAAAGGGAGATAACGGTTTTTTGAGTTATGCAGCAGCTGGGCAAGTTCCCTCTATCCCAGTGACATCCAGGTTGCTGTCTTTAAATAAATCACCACATAGCAGCCATGTCTCGACACCACAACCACCCACCACCGTAAAAAAGAAATACGGACACAGGACACACTGTTCTGGTGGCTTTTTGCCTTATTAACAGGATCTCCTCAGGAAGCAGGAGTCTCCCGGTTGTAGGCGGGCGACCTCACCAGGGTGGAGAAATCTCTCATTGATATTTATACCCATAAGGTGACTTAAATAATAATCTACATACTGGAAGGAGGACGCACAAACATTAAAATAAGGAGGAGAGGCATCGACTTACTACTGCTGCAGGTCGGAGGCTGTTTCCAAGGGGCTGAAAGAGGGGGCACTCTGCAACAAACCAAACAAAGAAGTCATTGATAGATCCACAGGAAGGTCTCCTCCAGCTAGAACAGAGGCAGCAGCATTAGCTGTGGCCAGATTCTCTCTTCTCCTCCTCTCTGTCGTTCACTCGCTGCTCTGCTGTTTCTGTCTCGAGCACCCGGGTTTCAGAGCTTCTCTGGACTGGCTTGGCATGGAGGAGTACGCGTGTGTTTTGGCCTGCATGCAAGTTGGAGAAACAAGCGGCAGTAAAGAGAGTGGAAGGGAGGGGGGCGGTGGGTGGGCGTGCATCGGTCTGGGGGCGCCCATGCGGGGAGGGGGCTGTCACAGGCTCAGCCAATGGGCTGTTGTCTCCCGGTGAAGCCATCTCTTTTGTCTGATATTGAGTCGCTCTCATTATCACTGGACCAGACCGAGGGACAATTAACCAGCTGGTGGTGCAAGAAGGCCAAATTACACACATACACACACACACATAATATTCAAGCTCACACACTTGTCAAAAAAAAAAAAAAAAAAAAAAAAAAATTTTTAAAAAAAAGAAAAAAAAAAAAAAAAAAAAAAAAAAAAAAAAAAAAAAAAAAAAAAAAAAAAAAAAAAAAAAAAAAAAAAAAAAAAAATTGGCATTAGTATGACTTTGGTAAGCTACGAAGCCGCACCGTTGGAGCATTACGGCTACCGTACTCAGGAACCTCGCGGAGTAATCTG
>VUQG01021827.1:0-14729 GCA_015106755.1 Etia nguti | reverse complement strand
AAAGCACATTGTGCGCTGTCGGTCCTGCATGCTGCACAACAACATTCAATATTTAGTATTTCCTGTTATTTACACTTAGCTAGATTAATGCGATGGTGCTGTGTTTATTATGTTGCTCCTTTTTTGCTTGTTTTCTCTTTTTTCTTTTTTTCATCTCTCAACAGGTGATCCAGGAGATTTTTTTCTTTTTAAGTGCCCTTTCTCACTGTCCTGCTTCCCCTCTGTTTTTCTTTTCCTTCCTCTCTTTCTTTCTCCCTTTCCTATCCCCCAGCCATGTCTGTCCCGTCTGTAACAACTGAAAATAAAATAAAATAAATAATAACAACAAAGGTCGATCGAATGAACCAATACGGCAAGGCCGTGATGATCCACTTGGTAAAGTAAATCCGTTGGGTATCTTTGTTGGCCTTCAGACAACAATTCTGACGGCTAAAGAACCAAACGGGACAGGCAAAAAAAAAAGAAGAACATACAGATGGTGAATTTAAACCTAGGACCTTTCTGCTGTGAGGCCAACATGCTGCCCCTTATATTGCCACAGATTCACAGTAGCAGACAAGTAAGTCTTGACATGTAGTACAAAACCTCAATAATCATAAACCTTTTTGTTTGTTTGTTTGTTTTTCAGTTGTACCTATTGTGGAAATACATGTGATACTATAGCCTGTAATATTTGGTTTAAGAATATAAGCATATACAAATCAGAAATGCTTACTTGACTATTGAGCTGATCTCTTGTTGCATGTTGTTTGCAGTTTTTTAAGCAACATGCACCAAGTTTTTGCATTTTTATCTCCACTATTGATCTCTACTTTATCTAAGTATTTTTCTAGAGTAAATTGCAAATCAGACGAGTAAACTATACATGTAAACATGTCAGGTGCAGTGAGTCACTGAAGTAACTATGTTATGACTTTCTTCAATTCCTGGAAGGCAGTTTGACAGTTGGACGTGATCCACCAGCTTCTCCATTTCCTGAAAGTCTTTCTCACACTTGCTCAAGCTGTTCATTGAGTGACGAAAGAGAAAGCAAAGCTATGGCATGACCGCGCTTGAAGAGGCTGCCTTGTTGGACATTTGGCATTCCACTGGCACAGCATCACAGGTCTACTTCTTCACATATCAGCTTGTGCAGCCCAGATAATACAATGTAACCAGACCAAAATAGACCATAACATTGGACCGCTGTTAGCTACACTACCACTAATTGTGAATCACCCTCTTTGATCCAAAATTACACTTTAATGCTTCTGAGATATGACGTACCACCTTTAATCAAATGTACAGACTAACAAATGCCTCAGACCAGAGAATGTAAGAGTACCTTCTGTCTGTCATACACAACTGCCTGTACAAGGAAGCTGCTCATTATCACTCAACAGCTCTGAATGACAGGAATAACATACACATTTCACAGAAGAGTCATTCCTGTTTATATTTCTGAAGGTTGATGTTTAACTAGCACACCTTCTTTCAAACCCAATTACAATCATAGACACAAATATACTTCAGCCAGAGCTTTTTTTTTTGTCAAAATAAATACAAAGCTAAATTTGTAAGGCTCAACGAGGCCCAACAATATGTCAGCAGTTTTTTATCTTCCTTCTGTATTCCTTCAACCAAAAATGGCAGCTGAATGCAACATGCACTATGTTTTCACTCAAAACATTTCCAAACTCTTCCATTTATGTGTATTATTCTTACTTGGATGATCAGACTACAGATGAGATCAGGCAAACAACTCCTTGGACTATGATGTCTGCGAATGGCATAGCGATCTCAGCGTGAATGAGATGGAGGACAGTGGAATAGTTAGGATGGCAATGGTGGATGGGTTTTAAATACTTGGGGTCAACTATCCAAGCCAATCGGGGGGTGTGGTAGAGAAGTGAAGAAGAGCACAGAGGCAGGTCGTCGAAGATAGCCTTCCCCTGTTCCCTCTTAGGAAGAAGCTCAAAGAGGTGGTTTATGGATGTGGTGAGAGAGCGCATGCAGATGGTAGGTGTGGCAGAGGAAGATGCAGAGGACAGGAAGAGCTGGAAACGGATGATGCAGTGTGGTGGCCAGTAACAGGAAGGGCTTTGTTTGGGCATGCAATTATACCCATGTTTAGTATATTGCAGGTTTAAAACTATTTGAAGAAAATGTATTTTTCCCCAGGTCTATAAAAATTCTTATGCATTGGTAAACAAATAAAAGTGAGGCTGCAGAAAAGGTTATCTCTATAGTAACATCAGCCTTGTCATAGGCTTCAAATGAAAATCTCTTAAGTGTTGGAGGCTCTAAAGAAATGACAGGTCATTCAAGCTCCCTTTGTCTCTTTGTCATCCTTTCATTATCATGACTGGACAGGCAAAAAAACATTTGATGTTGCTATGGTTGGGAGGTTCTACAGTACACACAGCCGGACGACTTAGCCCTTTTTGTCTCAGATTTCTTTGGCTTTACTTCTGACTAGAAACACTCCCAGGCAGAATGCCAGGATCCCCGAGGAGAGTTCAGACGTTTGTCCTGTGCCACTATTAGGATGCCAAGATAGGAAGAATTAGATTAATTACGAGAAATATAAATTGGGGGAAAAGGAAAAAGAGATATTCATTCCTTGCTGGGCCAAAGGTTGAATCATTTGGAACAGAATCGGCAAGTCCTTTTGTGCAGATGTCGTCTCTGATACGGGCAGATACTGGAAAACACACTGAAAGGGGAAGCGATTACACTTAACTTATTTATCCTAGCTGATTTTAAGTGTGTGCACTTTATGCGAACACACAAACACAGACAGTAAATGACCTCATGAGACAGTCTGATAAAGTTGTCAGACAAAAACAACAACATCTTGTGCTTGAGCCAGCAGCTCCTTTTAATCCTACAGTACCACCCACAGATTCAGGCAAAAAAAGGCCAAAGCTCTGTCCCACACACCATGAGCACTTAGAAAGGAAAAGCCATCCTCCCTGGGAATAAAGGACATTTAGAGTCGAAATTAAATGGCCTTGCGTGATTCACTGAAATTAATCTTGGATGTTCCAGTATCGGGAGTCTTTGTAGAAACTGCCTATAAAGTCTTGGCAGTATTGGAATAATCCAAGTGTCACCATTTCAGAATGCAGTTCTAATTGTTTCAACCTGACATATGATTTTTCTAGAAATATTAAAATCCTCCAAAATTTTAATTAACACCATTGTGTGAAACGGGAGGAAGGAGCCATTTCATTTCCTGGTCGGTTCCTCGTGGCAATTCAGAAATATCAATTAAGTATTTTATAAGATATCAATCGTGGGATAATGAACACCTCTTCCTCCTGCCTTTATGACAAAGATGTCAATGTGATGTTCCCCATAATTATGTCTTGCTTCAAAAATACACAATAGGGAAAATCAATGTCCCAAACATTTTGTGGAATTACTGTATTCTTCAAATTGATTGTCCCCTTCCTCCTCTCTTGTCTGTTGAGATAATCATTGCTTGAATCTTAGGACTAAAAAAGAAAAAAAAGAAAAGAAAACACATAAAAGGCCTCTTTGTAAAGCCAAACCATGGGGCTATTTGATAGACATTTTATTCTCTAACAAGTTTTTTTTTACTTCAAAAACCTCCCAAAACTTTAATAAAGTGACTTAATGTTGTGTTTAAAGCGAAGGTTTATATGCAGTCTGGCAAAAGGTGATATAATGTCGAGAAAATCCCCCACCTACCCCTGCTCTCCAGCAGGCTACCCCTCACTGACTGTGTTCTTCTGAGAGAAGGTGATAAACGGTGCAGCACAACCCATTTTCCTGAGAGAGGACTATAGAGATTGTACGACCGTGGAACGTTCGTTTCATTAATACCGTCTCATCTGTAGCAAAAGATGAACTCTCTGAACTTTTATTAACTGTGGTGAGGGGGGGGTAGGCATTTATTCCCGTTTAAAATAAGTAAAACTGGCTTCAGTCAAAAGTTTTTCATTGCATTGGGGAATCAGAGAATATTCTTTTAATGTTTTTTTCACTGAACCAATTTGTGAAATCAGGGTGTGCATCTTTTTGCAGTCTTTTAGTCTAAGTTGAGGACCTTCAACAGATTCCTAACTGAGGATATCTGACTGTACACTCATAGAAAAATAACAGCACTTCTGTTAAAGATCCTAGGTCTTTAAACGTTTTAGTCTAATATTTAAATCAGCACTAAAATTAATCTTGAGAAGGTCTAGGGCCATTCAATTAAATTAAGGTAAAGACCCTGCCCTATTACCCTAGTATTAGGGTAAAGACCCCAATAATACAGAGAAAACCTCGACAATCAGATGATCCAGCTATGAGCAAGCACTTGGCGACAGTGGGAAGGAAAAACTCCCTATTAACAGGAAGAAACCTCTAGCAAAAACTGAAGTTTGATATTCACTTTTCTTAGTTGATTTTTTTTGGTACAATAAGGAACCCTAAAAAAACAGAAATGAAATAATAGCTATTATAATAGCCATGCAATGAAGAAATAAAAACAAGAATGAAAGTTACGTGTCACCAAAACAAATTGTTGGGATATGAGGTTGGAGACATGGTAACAGCAAGACACGGCAACCTTCTTAGTGTTTTTTTCATGACATGCAGTGCTTGTCAAAAAACACATCCAGGTTCCTGACTTTGATTAACATCAAACAATAAGGGGCAGTAAAAGAAATACTAGGGTGCACATATTCAGGACCAGTGAAAGGGACTACAGTTAATTTTGACCTAAGAAAATCTGCTGACATTTTTTGACAATAACAACATAAGAAGATGTATTGTGTGTATATATATATATACATATATTTACCTGTCTGTTTAATGTAATTTTAAAGTGGTACCATATATGGTGAAAATAAAATGAGTCCTTATCACGAACCCTCAGGAACTCCACAAATCAGAAAAAAATAACTCTTGTATTGTCGTATAAGGACAAAAACACTTTGCAACTGCTATGATATGACTAAAGTCTGATTTTAAAAAATCTTTTAAAAAAAATATGGCAGTTTTATAACTATGAGTTGTTACATTCAGATGGCTCAAGGCCAGTTTCTTGAATGAGTGATTACACAGTCTTGAAAAATCTTGGGACACAGCCAAAGGATAAAGAACGGTTAATTATCCATTACTTCACACAGAAATATGGAAACCCTTCACAGGGCTTGAGGGGTGTTAGGGCTCATTTAAAACCCAATATATTAATTTAAAAAAAAATATTTCTCAACAGATAGCTTACACTGATTGAAACATGAAAGATTTAAAAGACTTTAGTGTAAAAACAAAAGAGCGTTAAACTGTGTTTATAAGTATGAATTAAAACAGAGAAAACTGAAGTTTGCACTTCTCACTTGGGTCATTCCAAATCAACCAAACTTTCTGCTTGACCATCTCCGAGTTGCATAAAAATGTGATGTTAGAATATTTGATATCTTAGCTTGATCTATCAAATACTTCAAGACATTTTTTTTAACTGGTCCGTCAATGGCACTTTCAGGCCTTTAGTTTAGCACATTGAACAGGTTTGAACATGAATATCTCAGAGACTATTAAAGATAAGAGCCTGAAAATTTCACTGGTCTTTTGTTTATATCATCAAAACGAACCAGGTTCTGTAATTTGGAACAGATACATCTAAAGTTATCAAAAATGCAAATTGTTTTAGATGGAGTTACGTAGGTCTCAAAAAGGAAAATTATTCACATATCCAACAAAATTATTTTCTAGGTTATAATTATAGACATGTTCCATATTCTTCATTTTACAGTGTTGTACAATTTTGCAATTCAGTGTTTTTATTAACGTGTGCTCAAATATGGTCCTTTGCATGACTGCTGGACTTTTTTTTTATGATAAGAAAAACCAGTAAAGATTTCAGGCTTTTATCTTTAATAGTCTTTAAGATATTCATGTTCAAACATTGCCTCAGATTTCAATGAGCAAAAAAAAAGGAAAAAAAAGACCTGAAACTAGGTCAACAGATCAGTTTTCAAGGAATATATATATCTTGAAAACTACTAAGATGTATGAAGCTAAAGTCTTACAGCACTCATTATATATGTTCCAACTTTGGACTATAATATTTTGATGCAAATCGGAGACAGTCGAGGAAAAAATGAAATGGAATGACCCACTCGTATATTTAAAAAAAACTCGACATTGATAATGTGCCTACAGCCTAATCTTCCTCCACCTTAGTTCCACTCTTCATTCTTTTCTATAATTGATCCAGAGTGCCCAGAGTAACCTACACTATAAAATCTGCAACCGAATTGGATGCAGAAACGAAGCTGAAAACACTTGGTACGCTGTTGCTACCAAAATTAGGTTAAAATTTCAATCCACTTTCATTCTTTCAAAACGCGAGCATATTTTGCAACCCTTGTTTACCCTTTGGAAATTACTATCAAATAAAAACAGTGATCAGATATGCAGAAGTCAACAAAATTTATGAGGCTAATACACATGCCCTTGGTAAATGCTAGGTCCAAAGTATGCCTGTGATTAAGTGTAGGCTGAAGAACATGTGGTGTTGTAAACCAGATTAATTAAATATGTTTAGAAACTCTGTGGCAAATGAGTGGGGAGTTTGTCAACACGGATATTAAAACACCAACGAAAATGATTTTTATCACAAGCAGTGGATGATAACAGATTTGAGAAGATCTATGAAGGGGGATCACAATGTCACAAAGAGTGGGCCTTGAAAGCTTTGTTTTGTAAACAACGTCACTGAAATTACAAAAATCTTAATAAAAGGGTTTGAACAGTTTTTAAAGTCATCAATCCCAGTTATACCAATTACTACTGGTACAAGCTAGCCTGGATATATCGTCAGAAACATCAGCACATACTCCATTCACACTTCACGTTTTTTCCCTAATCTAAAGGCAGTTTTTCATTGGTCTTACTGTTCATGCAGATGATGGACAAGCCAAATACATAAAGACATAGCTCTGTTACAGCGTAATGGTCTACTAAAGGTAATGTAAATACTTGACACATTAAACAAATTTGACCAGCATACCCTCAGGATCAAACAACAGTAGGAGTGAACAGGATTCAAAGAGTCAATAAAAGTACAGTTCGAGAGATTAAAGTAAGCTTGCTGTCTTTATTCACTTTAATACTATCTCAGTGTTGGTATTTCTTCACTTTACAGTTTGACTTTTTCTAACCGCTACAATTTTGGTAATGAGTGTTTTCTGTAATGAGTGTTTTCTTTTTCTGTTTTCTGTGACCTTTTCAGTCACAGAGCTCCTTGACCCTGTGAGTGTGTGCACGGATCCATCTTCCTACCAATATAAAAATGGAAAATTTGCTTTCATTTCCAGAAAACTTACCTAAACGAATTGATCGCCATCTGGGGAATTGTTTCTACTCAGAAATAAAAAGAACTCTGGGCAAAAAGAAAGTGGTTTAAATAAGTTGGCTTCTCTATACGTCTGTCCACTCTGTTCCTCACGTTTCTCTACCACACAGATTACGTCATTACGGTCTTCTCCTTTCCCCCTTTGTTTTCCTACTTTCCATCCCTTGCAAATGAGATCATTGCACTGATTTCATTCCAACTGTTATGGGCTGGGGCCACATTCCAGCACACAGCCACAGATCACAGGCTAATACAGAGACTCTCCCCCAGCTGTGTAATTCTTAACAGCTGCAGCGCACTGAGTTATGAGATTTGAGCAAGAACACCAGTCTTACTCAATTAAATCCCAATCCATGGTGGAAAAACGTTGAGCCACAGTATTAGTGATGGAGTAATGTTGCTTGCATTGTGCTGACGGGATAACTGATCAAACCGCGGAGATTTTATAAGTGGCCTTTCTGAATGTTAGGCTGCTTTAACTTCTTAAACAAGTTTAAATTTGCAGGCTGAACGCCTGTGGCACTCTGAGGGCATCTAGTGGTCGCACATAAATAGTACACAAAAAGGGTTATTTTATGGTCAGTTTATAACCAGATTCCTCATTAAACGTTTACAGAAGAATAGAAGCCACAGTAAAGAAGAGTTTAATGCATTTCCTCTCTATGAATCGCACCAATCTCTAATTATTCCCTTTTCTCACTAAACTACACACACGCAAAAAATTTCATTGACAGAGATGATTTTTTTCTACCCTGTCGGTTTGATTTCAGAATTCTTTGTATATCATACACAAAATTCAAACAAATGGGCAACAAAAGACAACTTTTTAAAGTAAATTCAACCACCAGCAGTTGTGTTATTGTCTGCACGTTTCTGCCACTCCCTGACACTAAACAGTAGGTTACACAAAGATGAGGCCGTTCAACCTCGGCCATTCTGTCTGCCAAACCACTGAAACCATTGAATTTTCCATCACGCAGGCCTTCCCTGCCCAATAACATATGTCACAAACCCTTGTCATCACATTCATGCTGTGATTGTTGTGGAAACATTGTGTTGGCTGTATACGAGTTAGATGAATGGGTTAGAGAAGTGAATATTGTAAGGATGTTCTAAATGCTGTCTTCATTCAACATTTACAACGTCATAAAAGCGGCACTGTCAAGCTCCCATTGTTCCAGAGGAGGACATGTGCAGGTGGCACTTTTTTTCCTGATTTAGCTGTACTGATTCTCACTAAGCCAACATATCATAGATCCATACACTATGTGAACAGAACATCTTAATAATGCCATCAAACAAAGTCCACAGTTACAGCAACTGAAACTGTAGACTTGTTTCCATAGGAATGTTTGAATTAGGTTGCCACCTATTTTCTCTGATTGGGGTTTTGTTTTGTCAAGTCAGTCAGCGGCTGGGTCCCTCCCGGTGACTAAACGAACCGTGACAGCTATGATGAATGTAAACAAAGCTAGAATGTACAGATTCTCCACAGGAAAGTACAGGGAGAGCTATCGAAACCCCATCAGGTACAATAAAACTGCTATTCTTCAGAACCTGATTTACACTGAGAGATGGGTAAGTCACAATTTGGACAAGTCCAACTTCTTGATTGCTAAAGAAAGAAAGTAGTTGTTTTAAACTAATACTGTGTGTGTGTGTGTGTGTGTGTGTGTGTGTGTGTGTGTGTGTGTGTGTGTGTGTGTGTGTGTGTGTGTTGGGGGCTGTTCATTTTTTGTTGTCCTCTTTTTTAATCCCCAGCTACCCTGTTTCATTCTGACTCCCTGGTTTCCCCCCGAAACCAGGGAGTGTCTTTCGATTTGTTTCAGTTTTCATCTGAAGATTTTGTTACAGTAGATGTTATGTCATTACTTAACTGGTCTCTGTGACATCTGAGAGAATTTTCTGTGCCATAAATAAGCCTTGCATAGAACTGGGATGCCTAACCTATTAGGAAAACAGGTTGGGCATGCCCAACAGGTTAGCAAGTCATGACATCACTTTGACATAACAGTAAATGGCGAGCTAATATGTTGTTCGGTCTTGGAAATACTAATGAAGATTTAGTATATTTCGCTTTTGTTGCATTACATTTTTTTTTAAATAAATCTATAAGCACAATTGCTTCTTATTGGAAAGTTGCTGTGGTTCAAGTCTTTCACCATGGGAATGCACAAACATGAAATGTTTTGTCACCTGACATACATGCACATAGCAGAGCGTTGAGCAGTCTGTCATGTCAAAAATACTCCAGCTACAAGTATGATCCAATACAACTACAGCTGAGAGCAAATGACGAATCAGGTCTTCCATGGGAAAGTGCAAGGACTGGGTTTGATGATATGAATGCCAGCGACACAGTGTTTGTCTATGAGGCACAAATGTTTTTGTCTGAGACCTTGGAAAGAAATGTTAGTACAGTAGATGTCTCCCCTGATGCCTGGAAAGAGAAGCACCAACGCCTATCCATATATGGACCCTCATTGAGAAATTACATCTCAAGGGGTTATGCCGATACAATGAATTGGATCCAAATTATTCCCTGTGTCCAAGGAAATAGAAATCAAAGTGATTTGGGTAAGAAGCCTTGTGGATTTTTGTGATCCAGGTGTGTCATGGTTTGCTCAGGCCTCCAAAAATGTTGACATGTGCACCATCCTGTGCTAAAACCATGACACCATCAGGTTCTTGCAGTGGATAATTTTTGTTAAGTAGCTTGGTGTCAGTGTTCTAAAACATGCGTGCTGCTGGTTTCAGAAAAACTTCAGCATGCACAGTTATTTCAGAACATAGAAAGCAAATCCAAAATAAGTTACCTTTGATTACTGCAAAAAACCAAATAAAAATAATAACCCTAACATCGCTTGCTGAATTGGTCTGCGGTTACACAAGCTTAAAAGGATTAGTGCAGCATCTGATTTTTGGCATGCAGTTTACTATATGAAGAGGCTATTTAAAAACTATTTGTTTAGTGGTTCAAAATTTCTGGTTCTATTTTTCTTGCCATTTACTTCAGCTAGGTTTAATGCAGATTAAGTTTTAGCTGTTCAGGCACATTAATAATACAATTATCTGACAAATTTAAAGACAAGAGTGCACAGATAGGTTAACAGTAGAAAATACAAAGTTGCAGTTCAGTTCACTTGGTATGGGGACATAGTGTGGCCAAAGGAAGGTGAATTTGGAGGTACTGATGATGAGGCTATAAACGTAAATCGCAGAATTAGCCTGGCAGCAGCAGCAACAGCCATTCAAAATATGTTTAATGTTTATTATTTTTTTGCAGAGGAAGAATGCAAACAGAATCCCTTATTGTCCACTTCTGTTTTGAATTTTGTTATCCAAAAAGAACCAATATAGGCCAATATAAGTTCACATGACAGAAAGAGGTTCCTTCTTTACATGCTTCTAGTGTAACCTTAGAGATCATAGAGGAAATCTGTTCTGAGCCATGATATGTTCCAAACTATAATTAATATTAGTAAAAGGCCTGGATAGGCCGACTTTGGTGGGGGGGGGAATCAAATCATAACTTAATAAAACTGCTCCTTAGTGTATTACTGTCCCATATGTGAGTGTAGGGAGAACACTGTGGAAACTGATGCTTTATTGCATAGAACAGTGCTTTGGATTTTGGCACTTTTCACTTACATTGAAACCACACTTGGTAGCATTCCCAGAGGGAGTTCTCAAAGGTTCACTTTAAAAACCAGGCACCTGTCCTTTAAACCAATGGCACTGATGGCTGTTCTAGCCACCTATATTCTAGATAGCTAGTCACTGAGCCCTTAGTCTTTTTATAATGTGAAAACACTTCATAAGCACATCTAAGTGCAAGACATTATAATGTGATCAAGAGAAACACTATATCTGCCTGCGCTGCTCTACATAAAATTCATAAATTAGTTATAAAGCGCTTAATTTGTTTTACATGCTGCATTTTACGCTGGTAGAATTGCTTATTTATTAGTTTGGGCTACTCCATACCCTATAACTCCAAGGGAGATCTTGTCATGGGCCTCCAGTCCTCCTGGTCAGCTCCTCCTTTCTATCCGTTTCTCTTCCCTCGCGCTCTCCTGTCTCTGTGTGTATTTGTTTACATGTGTGTTAACCACATCTCTGTTTGCAGGCGCAGGGTCCTTTTAGCATTCCCGCTCTTCCTTCTTGTGCACTTGATGTTAATGAGCACACACTGTGCTTCAGCTTCTGATTTCTCTGACTCTGCTTAAACGGAGGGAAGACGTGTTTGCACGACTGTTGTTTTTTTATTGGACCTGAGCCTGCACTAAACGCAGTGTTTTGCCTCAAATATTGTTGCACATTTCCTGCTTGTAAATAAACTGAACTTTTCTCTAAGAGTCCACGCCCTTGACAGAACGGTCGGGCCAGAGAAATGGATTCAGCTGTCCAACATGAAGCTCAATTGGAAAGACATAAATAAATACTGCAACACATCTCTGGAGAACAGGACACCATGCTCCAAAGGCCGAGTTCAGAGCAATGTCTAACCCAGGTTCACCCCAATCAAATCCCAGTTCTTCCTCTGTTGCTACTGTTCCTCCGCCTCAGCTTACGACACCTTTTCCACCACTTTCACCACCCTCGGAACCTCCAAAGAAACTACACCCCACATCTGAAGTCTTCTCTGGTGAGTTGTAGAAAAGTGGTGTCTTCGTCACTCAGCGTTGTCTGGTGTTTAGGTAGCAGAGCCATGCCTATTCATCTGACAGTGTTAAGCTTGCATTTCCTTGTAGAATTATTACAAGAACACTGATTTACAAGTTCCACTGATTTTTAGATTCTTGCAGAGGAAGCAGGATGTGAGGATAATCCTTTCAGGCTGGATTTTGGCATGGTTTATGAGACAATATGGGGACTGAGTTTACTACAAAAAATCTCTCTACTGAGCATCCTTTTATTCTTTGGACAGATCATAAAAACCTCACCTACCTCAAACCAGCCAACCACCTCAATGTCTGGCAAACCGGGTGGAGTCTGTTCTTTACCTGTTTTAACTTAGTTATCACTTAAAGACCCTGATCCTCCAATATAAGACCAAACTTGTCAGTTTTCCACCTCTGTTTTTACTCTCTTACGTGTGAGATTGAGTTCCTGTCTCCTGCCTTCTGACCTCTTTGACAGTGAGCCTGTCTACTGTAAGAAGGATCATGGATGTCAGGCGACATGGGAGTGGACTCCAGAATTTGGTCAACTGGGAAGGTTACGGCACTGAGGAATGGTCCCACGTTCCTCCTCTTTAAGTCTCAACTTTCTCTCTCTGTCTCTCTCTCTCTCTCTCTCCTTGTGTGTTAACCATGCCTCTGTTTGCAGGGGCGGGATCATTTTGTTTTGGGATTCCCGCCGTTTGTCCTAGGGCACCTGGTATTACTGAGTACACTTGTGCGTCATCTTCAAATTACACTGCCTCTGCTTAAAAGGAGGGAAGACTTTCATTTAGGACATGATTGCTGAACTAACACCCTGTAATCAGCTCCTGCCTGAACATTTGGCTTTGTTTTTGTTTACCTTTCAACTCTTTCTGTTCAGGAAATCCTGGCCTATTTTGGGAGAGATTTTGGTGACAGCAATTATCTTCATTAGATTGTTGTTTTGTGGAGCCAAACTTGCACTTAACAAAGAGTTTTGCACATTCCCTGCTTGTCAATAAACTTAACTTTTATTCTAAGTCCCACATTTGAGTTCATTCAATCTTTTTCCCTTATCAGAGCTTCAATATTTAAAATAATAATACTTTCAATGCATTTCTTTAAAACTTTCATAGTGTCACGGTGGCTGTGTGTCTTGCAGAGAAGGGACCCAAATGCAGGACTCAAAACACGAGGAATAAACTATTAGGTGGTTTTATTAAAGTAAACTAAAGCACAAAAATAACATGAATAACAAAACTAGGAAAATCACACCTTTGACTCAAGAGCAGACTGCAAGGGAGGACACAACCATGAGGGAGAAGAAAAGGAAATGCAGAGACAGTATATACGCAAGGAGGATGACAAGGAAACAAGCCACGGGTGGGAGCACAGTTTACACAAATCTGACTGACCAGACAGGAGAAGCAAACCTGAACATAATGCACATGAAACCAACTATTAAAATAAAACAGGAAGTACAACAATTACAAGCCCACTTTAGGCTGAGCATTTGTCAGACATGAGAGCAGCTTTTTCTTCCCCCTATAAACCTAACTTTTGTATTTGTCGTCAAGATGTTAGGGTGGAGGCAGAAATAAGTTGTTCAGAAGGTTGATAGTCCAGTCTTTTTATTAGTTCTTTCACAACTGTGATCTAATGTGTCATATATACAGTGCAGCCAACTAAAGAAAAATAAACTAGAAAAACTTAAAGAAAAAAATAACATTTCCAATTTAAAGATAATCCGAACTAAACAGAAACAGCATTGTGCTTCATGGGCAAAAACCCCTTTAACAAGGGCCCCTGACACTACGGACCACCTCGATCACGACCTGACGCATACTGCCCCTCCAAGAGAGTGGTAACCCCTGACTAAATAGCCAGTGGTTCCTCCCGCTCCTTGAAATAGCAATTAAATACCACTTAAGGATTAAATAAATTAATAATGCTCAATCTGTCATTCAAATATAATGATGATAAGTTAAAAGTTGGAACATTAGCACAAATATATTTATAAAATGCACAAATTCTGCAAATGTTTAAAACCAACAGATTCTTTAACCTCACCAAATGCCACCCCTCCTTCATACTACACTTGGCACATTCCCTCCCTGGAACTTTACCATAAAAGGAGGGCAGAAATGACTTTTGCTAGGTGGAGGTCAGGTGTAGTCTGGAGGAGAGGTGAGAAACAAAGTAGACACGAATCTTTAAATATTATGCAACTTTTTCCATGGATTTTAAAATAATCTGTTAGCAAAATATACAACAGTTAGATTAAAGACACTGCAGGATGATTGGAGATCACAGGCTCCCTGTGTACAATGACATTTTGTCATTATGTTGCTTATGTACTTCTGCTTGCGTTGATTCATAGATTTTCTAATAAAACTTCCTCTTTTTTTTGAGGGAAAAATATTACACTTGTGTACTTGTATGTGACTAAGGAGGTTTTAAAAAAGTGAAACAGTGAGGGTTCAAATTTGATTAAAAAAAAAAAAGTCAAGCAAACGGGGGGGTTGCTGGGAAGTGTTTTAATAACAATCTATTGAGATGCCGCAGAGGAGCTGCCAAACTGAAAGTGAAACACACAAGGTGATCTTTCCCAAGCAGCAAACGAGCAGGACCTACGAGGTGCCAGCAAAAACAAGATGATAATAAATAAAGGTTACAAACGCCTACAACTACCGACACAATCACACTGATTAGTGTTTAAGGGGCATCGT
>VUQG01021826.1:0-39539 GCA_015106755.1 Etia nguti | reverse complement strand
AAAAAAAACAGTGAACCCCCCTTTATATTTTTTTCTAGTTAGATTTACTGAGAAAAAAACAATCCCCCAGTATTTTAGGCTGAGCTCAGCAGAAATTTTATTTAGCTGACACATTATTGCAGTATATATAGCGCTAGGTGTTACAAGTGATTACCAGATGTCAGAGGGTGTGGGAAAGAGGAATTCAATTTAATAATGCGGGAGAATGTGAGAAATGAGTGAACAAAAAAGTTCATAAAAATTCTTAATTCATATTAATGAATGAAATAATGTAATAATAGAAAGCTTTCTGCTGTGCACAAATATGATGCTGTGTAGCAAAATATTTTCCTTCGTTTTTATCATGCAGATGATTTCTTGCAAACGGGCAGCAGCACTGTAACTACTGGAAAATATGTTGCTTTGCAGGTGCAAAGTTGTTTGGCAGGCACAAATCTATCTCACAAGACCAGTGTACCAATGCGCTCCTATTTTATATCTAATGAAGAAGAGAGGAGTGTTTAAAACCGTCCTGCTCCTCACTCAAAAAGACAGTCTGCGGGAAACTATCAACATAATAACGTAGACCATAAAACCATTGCTATTTCCTCCAGGAAATTTAAGGTGGACCGGGGAGCTTAACGGTGAGACACCATCACATTTTTTTTCTTTTTACATAAAATCAAAACTCTACAGCACAAACCATCCAGTCATTAATATTAATATTTTTCGCAGGCTTTGGTGAAGGGCAGCAACTCGGCCAAAAATATTATGCTATTAATCATATATGCATAAATGTAAGATATGTAAATAAATGCAGGAGAGCCCTGATAAACTATCCTTTGAAATCATGATATCAGTGGGTTATAACAGTTCGAGACCAACTAATCATGTTTAATGTGGAATAATTTTATCTGACTAAAACATTAAACGTCAAAACGTTAGTTTATGCACCGAGTCCTCGCTCTTAAAATGATCAAACGGTGCACCTTCACCAAGCGTGGCGCATGCATGTGGCTGAAGCATAACAATCACTGTGAGTCTCTGAAAAATGGGGGACTTGGAGGATGAAAATCGGATCCATATTCAAAAAGAATCAGAGAAAAAGAGAAAACAAATCAGCGCAGTGGTGCTTTCCCCCCTAAAAGATTAGATTTAGATTTATTTTTTACTGCAATACAAGAAACTTATTGTCTGTTACTGAACAGAACGATGAAGCCAATCAAAACCGTCACAAACTGCTGAATGATTGATGTCCTGCTGTTCACTTTATATTTGAGAACGAAAAAAAGCGATTAAAAAGATCCCCCTAATGTGCTGTTCTGATACCGGGGTGATTTGTTATTGTTGCATGTAAGATGCAATGAAACTGTCTTATCCCGCCATAAGAGACCCACCATTTGTTTTATTTTGCAGTATCCATTTGGCAGCCAAAACCCTTTCTAGTCAAATGAGACTTGGGATGTATGCCTAAGATACTAGGAATTAATAAAAGCAAGTCTAATGAGAAAAAGTGCCTTAGACAGATGTTAAACTTACCAGCTTGGTTAATGGGAATTCCCTTTACATCCTACTGCAGGTGTCGGTGCGCTGCGCTTTCTCGAGCACTGGACCCCCGATTCACTCCAGCGCTCTCCAGGACAGCCGGCTGTCAGCCAAAAACGTGACCGGAATAATTTGCCTCCGTTTTGTCATAAATATTACAGCGGGAGGGGGGGAAACCCTTCACGGCTGCAGATACGGGGCGCAGCCAGTGGCTGCTGTGCGCTCACGAATAAGGTAAGATGAGAGTGTGTCTTGGCGTTTTTCTTAGACTCCCCCATTCAACAAGGCGCGCTACACCTGTCCACTTTTATTCCGCGGACTTGTACAGCATCCCACGCAAGGACCGGCCAAACGCATGATCATGCGCTAACCGCTCGCTGGAGCGCAGTCGCCGCTCCATCCCAGCGACCAATACGGTGATCTGCAAGCGGAGGGTGGAGGGAGGATGGAAAGGGGGGTTTTCGTTGGAAGGGGTGGAGACAGGGATGCAGGAGGAGCGGTGGGGGGCTGGTGTGTGTGTGTGTGTGATGGTAGCCTTTCACAAGGACGACCTGAAATTCCTCAAGGGTGAACGCTCTTCTGTAGTAATTCAGCGAGATTTCCCAGTCTCCTACCCTCCCTCTCCCAAAACATTAGGCACACTTCACATGTCTCCCTCAAAGGAAAATGACTGGATATATTCTTGACATGATAATATCACTTTGCCCCCACCACCATTGTGAAGGAGGCTATTTGAGGGTCTGTCTGTCTTGGCTGCACTGGGGGCTGTACAGTGAATGTCTGCACAGCTCATGTCAGATTCAGAATTTTCATATGCATGATGCTGCTGGTGCTGGTGCTGCTGGTGGATGAGCTGGTAAAGAACAGATTCATGAAGTTTGACACCATATATCACACGAGATTGCCATCCACTGTAAGGCACATCCTTCTATCTGGTGTACTGTGAACACTGTGTCATTAGCTCTGTGCAGGGATCAAGGTCACCCACTGATAAATGTGTGACCTTGAGCACAGAGTCGATATAAGGTCCCTTGTCGGCGCAGTTCTCATGCCGCCGTTTGTTTTAGGGGCTTAAATCACAATGCAAGTATCTGTAAGATAATGTGCAAAGGTGGATTTAGATAAAAGGTATGTGCACTTGGCAGTCTCTAAAGGGGAGCTGGGGCAGCTGATGTCAGCTGTTCTTGTTCATAAACTCCCATGGGGGGGACAACAAAAAACATTAAGGCGCTTTCTCATGTTGAAATGTGTTAGGAAAGCAAAAATAATTACTAAACACACTTTGAATAGTTAAATGCTTCTTGAACCTTTTACACCTGCGTCTGAAATTTCAGTGATGACTCATGTATGCTAGAGGCATACAGATGTAACAGATGGTGGAATCATTTCTGAATGAGAAACCTTTAATGTTTTTTAAAAAAAAACAAACTAATTAGTCATCTGTCGGATCAACTTATTCTTTAGAGAGGAGTTTAGTTTTTCTTGTTTGAAAATGTTTAGGGTTAGTCTGATTTTTATTAGTTTCAGTGTTAGTTTTAGTCATTTTAATTATCATTGTATGGAGGGCATAGGCCAGAGTCAAGCAAAGATATTAGAATAAAAGCAACCTTTTGAAAGCAGTTGACTCAAAGTCTTGTAAAAATTCAAAAGTCTTAATAAACATGCCCATCAAAACTAAACAAAATAAGAATATTGCATCAATATATTAATTTGACTTTAGTTTTCCAAGTTAACAAAATTATTTCCTTTAGTTAAAGATGTTTTTTTTCACTTCTGGTTTTAGTTTTTTATTTAGTTTTTCATTTAATTTAGTTGCTGCATACGTATGGATAACAAGATGTATACAGCAAATAAATTGTAAATGGACTGGTTCTTATACAACACTTTTCTGCCCTGTTTGAGTACTCAAAGTGTTTTTTACTACAAGCGCCATTCACACCCGATTTTTTTTTTTCTCTATGCTTAAGTGTTTTCTATCTAACATTCATACACATTACACACATATGGTTTAATAGACTGGTAAAGAGGGCCAGTTCTGTCCTGGACAATTCCCCTGATTCCATAGAGGTGGTGGGTGAGAGGAGGATGTTAGTCAATCTCATACCCATTATGAACAACACCTCTCACCCGCTGCATTCGACTGTAGAGGCCCTGAGCAGCTCCTTCAGCTGCAGACTGCAGAGTGCTATAACAGGTCCTTCATGTGCATTGCACACATGCAGGTTTTTGGCTTTTTTTTTATTTGTATACTTTTTTTCTTATTTATTTACATTTTTTTAAATGTTTCTGATATATCTCCAATTCACCTTTTCGCTGTGCTTCGGTAACAACTGAATTTTCCCAGTGTGGGATTAATAAAGTCTAAGTCTATGTCATTCACACTCTGTTGCCAGAATTAAAGCAACTTTGATGCATTACAGTGATGATAAAATAGCAGTAAGACAGAGTGATCTGAAAGAGAATTTCAGAAATTCCTCCACAAATAGTGACACAGTTGCTGCAGGACAGCAATTTAACTGCAAAATGACACGGATGCTCGATAACATTGCTTTTATATAGGAATATAACCACAATACCTGGCAACCAGCTGAGTTGAGTCACCTATTGCAAAGTGACGTGTATCAGACAAATAGGGATCATGCAGAGTCAGTGCAGACTGACTTAGTTTGATTGAAACATGTTGGAAATTGCGTTTATACTTAAATTAAATGGCAATTATTTGCAAACTTTCGCCTATCTCTCTGTCAGTGTGTCCAAATCAGATCGGGATGGTTCTGACAGAGGCTGCTGTGTTGCAAGCTCAACCTCTGGGCATTCATTTGGTTTCAGCAACTACTTGCAATATTTCACTGAATGTGAAAAAATTCAGCGCAATCACCAGGCAACTACAGATTGTTCCTAGTCGCAACGAGCGTGCAGTCTTATTTTTACTCTAGTGTGACCGAGCTTTTAGACAGCTGACTGTGTGTGACTATTTCCAGATTGTACAAAAGACACCTCATGGTCTCAAATGAAAAGGGTTGGCAGAGTGTCTTTGTTTTTTTGTTTAATTTATTTATTTATTTGCATATTTGTTACCACCAACCACCCCAACCCTACCAAACACATTTAACCTCAGTTCCCCCATTTTTTTCCAGCAGCCCACCTTTTCTTTTTCGCTGCACCCGACATTCTACAGGATACCAAGGGCACCCTGTGAGCTCACAGCTGCATCTTCTTTTTTAACAAACAAAAAAGCAGTAAATTGCCCTCAGTAGCAATCTGAATCTCTTGTGAAAACAGTCACATGCGAATGCAAAGCTAGGCAGTGATTACAAGCATCTGCCAAACACCCACATACCATATGCCTGTGTCACTTAGCCAAGGAAAAACAGACACCACACCTAAACATGCACTCGCAATTCTAGAAAGCAAAATAAATATAACCATAAGTACAAAACCATAATTTGCATGCTTCTGTTTCCAAGCTGGGATGGGTACAGGCACATGCTCACACTCACATGCAGTGTGGCTCAGACATACTTGGGCCTATACAGCTGTATGATACTATGGCAGAACTGCATTTGACTGCATTCAACCACCAATCAAATTATAATGCACTCGTCATTTCCAGGGCAACTCAAGGGTCATTACTATTTTTGATATATTGATGCAGTGTGTACCCCATTAGCTCATCCATGTGACTGATTTCCCATACATCCAAACATAGCTTTTCAGAACACTGAGGAAAGAGCCACGATCTTGCTGCATATAGCGGAGCCTTAAGAAGCTTCAACAAAAGCAGAGCATCACCTTGTTTCCAGTCGAGAAACTCAAAACACGAACTCTGGTCCTGCCTATAGAGAATTACACACATATCTCCTTCCTCTATGGAGGAGTCCTTTCCATTCGTTTTTAAATGTCAGTTCAAGATGATAAGACTAAAAATAAACCCTTTCTCTTTGATTTTAAGGGTTGATATCCAAATATGACATTTTTCTCTGATGTGTTAGAGAAAGTTTCCTGTCAGGCCTTTACTGTAGCAGACCTGGAAACATCTCTGGTTGTATGTCTTTGACTAATTATCCCCTGGAATAAGAAAAAAAGCCCCCCAAAACATAAAATACCTATTTTTGTGAGTAATTAAGCTCTTGGTTTTCTAAAGTCTAAATTTACAAGATCCAAGAATGTTACCAGTAATGTACAGCTGCTTACTGGTTTTATAGCTATGGTCATCAATAAGACGCAAAATCATTTTAAATGCACATATGCACTAGTTGGTGTGTTTACAGTAGTCTCATGTTGTGGATTTTTGAGTACATCCGTGTGTCCTGTCTGACAGCAGGCGGAGCAGCGAGGTGGTCTGCAGCCCCGTCTGTCCAGTGTAGTTTCAAGGACACTGGCATGAGTTCTGGTAAACCTGGAAAAAAGTCAAGACCTGGGGTCTAGCCTGGCTTGAGCATTGATGACTAGTCAACAGAGAAAGTGGGTGGGCCTGGACTACAACTGCCAGACTACAACACATATGCATGATACATCCTGAAGAGACTATAATAGATGATGCCTTTTGTATTACAACTTTTTTTCAGTAACAAATAATAATACTGTGAGTCTCGTTTTATGGAATTATTTTAGTGAGACATCAACAAAGTTTTGTAAACAAAAGGTGAAAGATCAGAGGAATAAAATGTTCATAATTCATAGTTAAGAATAGTGAACCAAATGTTACCAGAATCCATCCAATAGCTAATGAGACATTTTGATAGGAAGTAAAAAAGGTAGTCTCATGATGGTGCTTGAGGAAAAGTCAAGGGATCAGGTGATTCAGTGGATAATAATTACTATAAAAAACATTTCTGGACTCAGGACTCAGATTTATCAGCCTATAGCTATTAATTCATTAAGGGATAGAGCAATGCACTGGGACTAATAAACATTCAAGGAGTGTATTATTATGTGTGCCAAACTTTGTCGAACTCTCTTGAGTAGTAAGTTAATGCACAGTTTCAATAAGGCGCTGGAATTATTTCTCAGAGAATTTGGTCCATATTGAGATGACAGCATCACACAGTTGCTGCTGATGTGTCAGCTGCTCTTCCATGATGTTGATTTCCCATTCTACTGCATCCCAGAGGTGCTCTATTGGACTGCGATCTGTGACTGTGGAAGCCATTTGAGTGCAGCTTTGTGACATCAGAAGATGAGTACACTGTGGTTGTAAAGGGATGAACATTGTCAATGTCATTGTCAGTGTCATGTGGTATGGTCTTCAGCTGCCATTTTGTGTATTCAGAGATGCTCTTCCGCATACCTTGATTGTATTATTATTATTATTATTATTATATTATTATTATTATATTTTCCTATGACCTTGGTATCAATAAGGAATTTTCATCCAGAGAACTGCCACTGGATATTTTCTCTTTTTTGGACCATTCTCTGTAAACCCTAGAGATGGTTGTGTGAGAAAATCCCAGAAGATCAGCAGTTTCTGAAATCCTCAGATCAGCCCATCTGGCATCAACAACTACTATTTGTCTTTGAACTTCAACAAGTTGTCTTGATCATGTCTACATGCCTAAATGCACTGAGTTACTGCCATATGAATGGCTGGTTGGATATTTGTGTTAATGTTTAGTTGAAAAGGTGTACCTAATGAAGTGGCAGTGTGTAATAACTATAAAAACTCCGGAAGTGGTTGTTTTAGCTTGACATCTTTACCACCACAGAAACTAAGTAAAAACAGGATAGTAGCAATTTTTCCAGTATGTGAATACTGAATTTTAAACACACAGAACAGCTGTTCAAAAAATAAGAACATATTTTAGAGATGTTTAGGCACTGACTTACATTCAGACTCAGTTAGGTGTGCCTTTGAAAATCACAGAAACCTAATAGCTGATCTTATTACAGTAATACTCAGAAACAGCTGGAGTCTACTATAAATGAAAATGTCCACAATGTCTCGAAATATCACGAAAGCACCACTTCCGGCTCAAATAGAAAATAACGTAAGAGGCGAGACTTACAAGAAAGATCCCAGAGGACAGGAGAAAATAAAAACAATTTGAACAAGGAACTCTGCAATGATAGAATTCAAATCAGAGAGGACCTAAATTGATGCAGACAATCACATAAATAAATAGGGACTAGGTAAAATTAACTTTCAAAATGCGTAACCTGGTAACTGCATGAATGAGATGGAGGCAAAGGAGACACGTGAAAGACACTTGCATTGTTAAAAAATAAAAACTGAAGCGAACTGTGGCTTGACAAAATGACCTTGAGCTGAGGTTTGACAAAAGCTAAAGCCAGGGCGCGGGGGAAGACAGAGGATTATGGGTGAGGTGGAGTGAGAAAGAGAGCCGATGAAGAGAAATGAAGAGAGAGAAAAGTGAGTGAGAGAAAGAAAAGAAAAACCCCAGAGAAAGTGTTGTAGCTATTTGATAGAAGCCCAGCCAATTACAGTCCTTCATTATGAATGCTGAGAAACAAATTTACCTTTTGCCAGCATAAAGAAGGGGAAGCAGGGCTCAGAGAGACGTCTCACAAAATGCCACCTCAGAAGAGTGTTTGTATAAGCTCATGGAGTTTTGCTGAAGGAGGGGGTAGACTGACAGGTTGGTTCACCCTCTCATTAGTGTATCCAGGAAGTAGCCTTGGACCTGCACTGTGGGCCTAATGACTGTGTCACCACGACTGTGTGACCTGCCAGAGGTGGTATTTGGTAGCACTGTAAACTATAATTTTCTTGATGCTGTATTCCCACTGTGAGTCTACTGGCTGCTTCTTTTCAAATAAGTCTAATGGGCTGTGAAATTAGTTTTATCTCTGCACACAATATGGCTACAGAACAATTCTGGACTATCAAGTCTCCCTAAAGGCCGGGTTTGGAAAATGCATTTTCACTCTAAATTACAGTGCAGCCATTACAAAATACCCAGCTCCTAAGAACTTACATATGCACAGTGAAGAACGTGCGTAGGCTTCAGTAAGAGAAGCTTGTCTTCTCATTTGATTGGAGGATATTTTTGTCCGGCATACACAAGTGGACACAGGTGTCTGCATGAATACGCATTCACCTGTGCTCCTGCAGTCAAATTCAGTCAAGACATTTGTGGTTTGATTGAACCACAAAGGGACTGTGTGATGGATGGAAGATGAGACGTGCACTGACCTGTCACTTCAATCCCCTCCCGCTTCTACACTTAGACCCTTTCTTTCCTGACCCCCTGCCTGTGCAGTCTGTTCTCCCTGTGCTGCATCTGACATCCACAGTCCTGTCTTCATCCCAGCCTCCTGTTCCTCATCCACACACATGGCCTGTCACTTCCCTCCAATCCTAACTTAGCTAACTTCCCGAGCCCCAGCAGCAGGCCTTTCTCTATCCCGCCTGCATGCCAATTCTGGTTAGGAAAATGTCTACACTACTACAAACTGGTGTACATATACCAGTTTATATATATATATATATATATATATATATATATATATAATTTAATTTTTTTTAATTTACACCTTAGGGTGCTACTTGCTTCAGCGTAAAAATATTACTTGAAGCCTGCAACATATAATGTGTTGAATAAGAGAGAAGACTCCCTGGAGCCCAGTAATCCAAACTGATACATCCACTCAGACGACTCACATATATCCATCTACACAGACAAGGGAGAAATAATCCTCTGTCTCATCTCATCAGTCTCTATCCTGATTAAATGACAATTTATCTGCATCAGTGTCATCGCTTTCTCTGCGTTTGATTGTTGAGTTGCTCCAAGGTCAGGCAATGGGAGCTTTACTTTTAACAAATTTCATTGAATCAATAGGCAATTACTTAGGGACGCAGCAGTGGTTGCATGAGAAGGGAAGTAATGACCCCATGGGCCCAAAGCTTCAGCACAGTTTGGGTGACTGAGGGATTGCATAGTTCACCTGATTGTTGTGTATGAAACCAAAATGGATTGGCAGAACAACAAACTGAGTATAAACTTGTCATGGTCCTGGGTTTGAGTTTTTATGGACTCTTACTTCTTTGTATTTTGAGCCTTAGTTCTTTGTTTCAGTTCCTGTTTATTGGCATTGGCCAAGTCCCTTGCCTTTAGATTACATTCCCCTGGTCTCATCATCCTGATTGGAGTCAGCTGTCTCTTGTTAACCAGGCGTTAACAAGTGGCATCTTGTTGTGGCATCTCTGTTGTCTCCCCATTGTGCTCCCTGCTAGTGTTTGAGTTTTGTTCTACTCTCATTGACTTGTAGACTCATCATAAAACTAATTAAAAGTTTGTTTTCTGTTACTCAGTCCTGTTTTGGAGTCCAGCCTTTGTGTCCATTTTCCTGTAAAACATTGCAAAACTATCCAAACTCAAAACAGAAATGTGAGCTGCAGTTAAAGGTTGCAGCAGGATCTCACTGACAAAGAAGTTTTGCAGGTCGGACTTGAGGCTAAATTGAGTCAGAAGTCAACAGATCTGCACTTGTGTCTGAGAAACTGGAGGCGACTTTGCTGGTATTACAAACTGAAGAAGGGAGAGGCTTAAAGATAACTTCATTGTTTTCTAAGTCCATAGCAAGGTGCCAATGTGAACACTAATAGTTTTTGTAATATTACTGGAATATGTCTTTTTTCATGTTGGGTTTTAGGAGATTTGTTCCTAAAAGCTGCAAATAAACTGTAGCATATAACCACCCAGTTTAACACAGACTTTGGGGATAAAAAGTTGTATTTAATTATTATTCTTTTTAATCCACCATCTTCCTAAGTAAGACATCTCAGTCATACTGGACACACGTGAACCTCTACGTTCAGGTGTACTTAAAAGTTAAACCCCATAATGCTCACTCTCTAACCTCAAGCTGTGATTCTTCATTTGCTGAAGACATTTTACCTTCAGGGAGGTGTTTACAATGTGCTGTGACAATCCCTATTACAAAAACAAAGCTTGAATTCAGGTCTGAAAACTGCCATGTTAAATGGACTGGTTTATTTTGACATGAGAGTGAACAAGTAGCTGAGTGTGCTTAAAGACTGGTGTTCAAATAGGTATTTGCAAAACCTACGAACATCTATAATCTCTACACTACCTACACCTTTTAGAAAAGCACAAAACTTTCTGAAAACAGAGCAAGCTTTTCATTTTGCTGTGCATTTGCAAGCAGTCATTTTTGTTAATTATACAGAAGTGTCAGGGTATTTGATTTATCAAGTTTAATATTGGCACATAAATTCTAAGGACACTTGCTAAGTTGTAGGAAGGGCGACTATTGTAGAGTTAGGCCTATTTCATAGCTTAAAGATGTGTAATATGATATTTATATTGTATGACACAATTCCTATAACAATCCATTTTAACTAGCAAACTATATACTTTTATAAAACTACCTTTTTAGACAAGTAATTTTAATTATAACTTTCATACAGACGTTTTATCGCCTCTCCAAGAAGAATGTGAGAATCTGCACTGATGTGTTGACAAGTGAAAATCTGTCCAGTGGTAAACTGTAGCTGTTCAAAATGTTGATCGTTTTCCTTTTTTAAAGTGGGCTCCTTTCTATTTTGAAGTGTTTCTTTGACACTTCTGAGGGAGATATGATGCCATAGATCCAATCATACTGCAAAGCAGGACATTTTAAAACCAAATTTACTTTAAGCTGTAGAAATCTAGAAAAGGACAACCGAAACAAAAGGAAGAAGAGAGTAGCAATGTCTATTTTCAAAGTCTCCACCATCTAAAAATAAATAAATTTAAAAAAGCAATGAATGCTAACTGTTGGTTTCACATGGGATTTAAACCCCATGGTCCTGGCTGCTTTCAGCTGCTCCCTTATTCACAAGGGGTCACTTCAGTGGGCAACTGAAAGCTCCGCAATGTTCAATTTGGCAGATTTCTTATGCCGTATGCCTTTTGTGATGCAACTCCAAAGGGATTTGTGTCCCACAGACCTACACTGTAAAAATTTAAAAGTAGAGAAAATTCTAACTATCAAGTTGGCATGATTCAATAGCATTTAGAGTTTTATTAGCTTTGTTATTGTTGGGTTCACTAAGATTAAGTTCTGGTGACTTTGATTTTCTTTTTCAGTTAATTATAATTTCCTGTGAGCAAAAAAACATTTGGTTTGGCAAATGTTTATACACCCTTCCTGATGTGACCCTGTCATTTAAGGCTAACACTAACTAAAAGTTAGCTAAGACAGTTTGTGTTTCCATCATGTAGCAGTTAGCACATTCACCTCATAAGTGAAAACTCGCTGGTTCGCAACTGAGGGGAAACACAAAACATTGGGCAGAGGGGTCACAAGCTAGTATATCTCTGCCAAACCAAATAATGTAACTCTGTATGCTATGAGAAATAAGGGAGCAAATGAAGTGATGCCAGAATTTAACGATTAATCTAAGAGGATATCATAATTAGGGTAACAGAAAGTCAAGTTGCTGTATAGTCAACAACAACAGCAGCAAATTGTGAAAAATGTAAAAATCTATTGGATCATAAGGCTTTGATAGTTTGTGTTTCCTCAAATTTACTTTTACAGCGTAGATCAAAATCCATTGTAACAAATTTTGGTGTACTGTAGAGCTCTACCTGTCTCACACTGCAGCTTTAAACTTAAACTTGGGGAGCATTTCTTTAAGTCTACCATAGATTACCAAGGTCCTGGATATATTTTTTCCCCAAAACCTACTAATTTACTGCACTGTAAATGCTTACTTACAGTTTTATCTGCGACTAAAATGACAGCTATATAAAAAAGTCATCATCTGATGGTTCACACTGTGGGGCCAAACAGGAGTCCATGAAGCCACACTGATACACTAACACTATCAGAAATAGGTCTAGGTGTTACACCAGCGCCAGCGAGCAGGAAGTGCCTTACAGGATCCTATCTTAGTGCCATCTCCCCAAATGTTCCAATAACTAACAATTTTCACCACTTTGCTTCCCAGTCAGCTGCAAAATTATAGATTACAGATTTGCTCAGAGTGAAGAGAGGGAAGTGGATCACTGGAGGGGAGAAAGATTGAAGGAAGGAGGTGAAAGATGGGAGAGACACAGTCATGGATAGGGAGAGCTCAGAAACTGAAAACATCTCAGGCCGTCAGTAGTTTGAAGATAAACTGAAATAGAGTATGGACCTCTGAATGACAGCAGGAAATGATGAGAAATGGCACATGCTAAATGAGGCTTAAATGCCTCAGGTATCCCCTGAGAGGCTTTTAATAATGCTCCGGCAATGTGACACTCAGATGGCCCATGCACATCCTTTCCATAATGAAGAGAATATGCTAATAGCTGACTCATCTGCTGGAGGAAAAATTAAGGAAAGCAAACAACACCTTTGGTGCTCTCTGTTTATTGAGAAGATGGACAAGCGGGGAGACAAAGTGAGAAAGTAGCGAGGCAGCTTGGAGGGAAGCGGCTCTGCAGAAAACTAACAGTTGTCCCATTCAAAATGAGGCCAAAGTTATCCATCTAGATGCAGCTAGCTTCATTTTTGCATTTTCACTTTTTAAACATTTTTTTTTGCAACACAACAAAGCAAAATCTATTGAGAACAAAATTCTGGACTGAAAGCCAATAAAGTAGGAGATAAACAGAGATAGGATCGCGTGCAATGCCTGTTTCTAATTGAAACTGCTCTGCGTGAACGTTTTCAGTACAGCCAGGAGGGCAGAGAAGTTAACCTAAACGCGCAGATCAATAGACTAAATAATAAATGCTTACACTGGCACAACTGTGAGAGCTCAAGTGAAAGACTTACAGGACAGAAAGAACGTCTGATGCCAAGTCCACACTTAAACTCCAGGAGATAAAATAGATAAAATAGGGGTCAAAGCATTGAGAGAACCTGCTAGGAGCCGCACACATAAGCTTTGCAGTAATCCCAAGGCACATGTACTTTTCATTTTTCTCCTGACACTTCAGCATGTGCATATAGATGAACAAGAGTATCTGCACCTTGGCAGGAGGACCCACACACAAATGGATCCCGTGTTTTGCCTGATGAGCAATACGTGCACACACGTAGGGTAGAAGTAAAGATAGAATTGATATGGATCATATGCTAATATGGCTGAGAGGCTAAAAGTGAGATTGAGCACATTTCTAGCATGTTTCATTGCTATAGCAACAGCCTTTGTACTTGTGGAGGGAAGTGGGTGGCAGAAAAAAGAGCAAGAGTGAGAGTGAGAGGAGTGACAGAGAGAGAAAGAGAGAGACTTTGGCTTGCTTCTCTCTCTTGGCGAGGTTCTACCAATCCAGCTCTCTGCCAATCCAAGACCCTGGGGCTTTAGACAGCCAAGGTCACTGAAGAGGAAAAATGAACAACTCCTGAACGTGTTTCTGCATACTTCTAATCCAAGAGAGGCAATAACGGGCAGTTCCAGCTCACACAGGCAGAGGGAGCCACTACATGTGCATAATCATGCCCTACTAGACCCAGCTACACATGAGCAGAACGATCATATTGTTTCAAAAATACCCTTGAAGGGTCACGATCAAAGACGCATAAACAAAACAGCCATTTAATCCTTACTGTCTTCATACGGAGGGCATTGTTGAAAGATTCCAAGCTTTATAGAGTGAACGCTAAACCAGCTACCCCTGTCTTTACATTTTTACATCATCTTTACATCACAGCCTCAATGACATTCTTTCATGACTATTGTGCCAGTAATACTGCTTTTCTGATGGGAATTACAATAGCATATATACAGCTTAGCACATAAAACAAGTGCAATATTAGTTCATATTAAACTATCATTTGCCTACAGCCAAGATTCAAACCCAAATCTGTGAAGGATGACCTTGAATGGCAAAAATCGGAGCGTCTACATCTGTTTGCGTTCAGTGAGAGAAGCCTCAGGACCCCCAGAGGTAGGAGAGTGAATATGATATTAGCTATGTTTATTAAAGGTCCCCTTGTTTCATAGAACCACAATTTAGCAGTCAGTCTTTCACATAAGCTCACCCCCCCCACCCGCTACTCTCTTCACATGTCCTTTCAAAGACTTGTGAGACGGCTCTAAAGGCTTTGGTGCCTTGTGTAAAGCTGCCTGTTACGGCTGCTGAAATCAGCGATGGCTGCTATTTTTAGGATATGTGAAATCTATCTGTAGCACTCCAATCATGAAAAAATACACATGGGTGTGTGCCATTCATTCACACACACACACACAGATAAGCAGTCACATAACAGACATAACAGATACGAGGAATTGAGCCAATTGAGAGATAACAAGATATATATATAACTGATACATCATTGCTACATGAGGTGTTGAATTTCCCTGTTTTGTCAGATTTGTGCTTGAGTAAAAGAAAGCATTTTCAAGAATCTGAAAGTAGGTCAGTCAAAAAGAGTTGTGTGGATGATGAAACTTCAGTGCTTCTGGCCTGGTACAGGTAACTAACTGACAGAGGGATGGCTCAGAGAGTCCTGGTGTCCTTTGAAATGTAAAAGCATTTAAGAACATTTATATTTAACACCAAAAATAGTTACACTGAGAGAAATTGGACCATTTAACTGGTCCAATTTGTGCATTGCAGGGCTTTTCTATAGTCAATTTTAAAAGGAGCCTTTGAAAGTCTGTAAAAGGGATCTTACTGAATTCCATTTCTTGCAAATATCTGCTGACTATACATTTATACATTGTAGAATGATGAATCCATTTTCAAATTTTTGTTTCAAATGGTCATTAACACATACAGAGGTCAGGAGAAAGGTGTTTACAGCAATCGCTGGACAGAAAAAAAACACAGTCATCAGTCATCAGTCGTGGATTGGCCTCCCCAGGCCTTGACGTTATTGACGCAGTGTATGATCATCTTGACAGAGAATGAAACAAAAAGAAACCAACATCCAAAGAAGAGCTTTGACTGTCCTTCAAGAAGCCTGAAGAACTCCCGAAATTACAGGAAATCTCCCTGAGAGTTCAGGATGTAACAGGCTCAAAACTTTTGCACAGTACTATAAAACTTTGAATGGGGCTGTGTTGCTCAGTGATATTATTTTCCAAATATTGCTAACAAATCTTCTGTATTTGTTCTTAATTTTATAAAATTGATTGTAAAGCCTTTAATTATAATTTGGAGTATTTTTGGATACTTAAAAAAACGGGATGATGTGCATCAACTATTTGGAGAAGGCTGTTCCCTGTTACACCACGATCATAAATATGTGTAGTCCAAAACCTATAAGAAATGTGTTTGTGAGTTTGATGAGGAATTACTAGACTTGCTTGGACAGAGTGGAAACAACTCCAGAGTCTAAAAACTTCTGAGTTTTACTGAAAAAACTATAGCTACTGAATCTCCGGCACCATACACTGAATGTTGAGCATGAATATTCAGATAAAATGCAAACATTACTCCTAGACGTCTAGATGACAGCATTTTAATGTAACATTGCAACAGAGTGCACCGTGGTCCATTTGTGCCCTTTTCCACATATTCATCTTTAGATCCACACTCACTTTCAACTAACCCTAACTACGTCCTTGCCAGAGTGTGCATAACTTGTTGCAAGCAGTCGCACAACCTCCTGATAAACACACTCAAGCCTAAAGCACGATGCAGGGCAAAGATAACGCTGGAATTTAAGTAAGAGGAGGACGAGATGATGAAGCTGTGTGAGGCCAGCTGGAGTGTGATGAAACTGATATGGAATCAGGGAGACTCGAACCAGGGGAAATCAAGCGAGGGCAGAAAGCATGGAGAAACGAAGGGAGGAGGAGCCGTGGCCAACAAGTAGAAAATTCTCTCATTAATAAAATCCACTGATGAAATTAGTACATGTAATCAGTCACACACACCTACACACACACGCACATGGTTTCTAATCTCCCCATCTTCTCCACTGAAAAAATTATGTAGTGCATGTCTTTGATTAGAAATCTTCTATTCACGAGCAGACACAGATCATATCAAGAAAGAGAACGTCATCATTATTTAAAGCTCACTGAGACACTTTTAGATTTTAGTTGGGGAAAGGGCATTATTTCTGAGTGCAGTATAGAATATGAAAACCTGTTTTCATGCTCTTCAGGTTTAAAGCTAAAAGTAATTCATCGCTAAATGAAAGCATACAACAACTCTGTTTTTACTCAGACATTTGGTTTATTAGAAATGTTTATTAAAATGTTCCATGACAAACAGAAATGTCTGCGCCGCACAAAGACACCTTCAACAAACTATAAAAATACATTTAAAAATAGCACCCTTTCTCTGGTAAGTAAACAAGCAGGCATTAACAGTAACACAACTCCTCACAAATAATGATAAAAACAGTATGTACAAAATATTGGCAGAATATTGCGCTTGATTCTTCATATTTAACAGATATGATGAAACTATATTTGTAATAATAGCCAAATATATTTGTGCTTGCATAGTTACTTTCATGGAGAGAAGTGCGAGGGTTTTTTTGAGGAATCTGCAGGCTAGAGTTTTATTTAACGTTTGCACAGATAACATTAGAAAACTGAATAAGTAAATTTTGGATCAGCTCTTAAGATGCACCGCAGGTGAAAACAGGAAATCGCTGTTTCTGAAAGCCTGGTGTGAAGGTTGAGGCTAGTTGTATACATTTCAAGTAATTTTTTTTTCTTTTTTCAGGGTGTATGTTTATACATCACGCTATTTAACCTAAATACTCTGTGCTGTAACATGTAACATGTGACGCCATTATCCTTTAACCCTTTAAAGCCATGTTTGATTAGTTTTTCAGTCTTCTACATCATGTGATTTTTTTCTCCCAAAAACTTGACAAATATGATATAAATTAAAATTCATATATGCAAATCAATATTTCAATATATATTTTTCATTTTTATCATTCCATTTTTGGGGTTATTTTAACTGCTAACTCTAAATTGCCCATAGGTGTGAATGTGGGTGTGAATGGTTGTCTGTCTCTATATGTTGGCCCTGCGGCAGACCGGTGACCTGTCCAGGGTGTACCCTGCCTCTCTCGCCCTTTGATAGCTGGGATAGGCCCCGGCCCCCTCGCGACCCTGACAAGGATAAGCGGAAGTGAATGGATGGATGGAGTTTCAAAAAACTTTGAATTTTTTGGCAATTATTTCATAGTTTAGGCTTTGAAGGTTTAAAGGCAGTTTAGTTTTTTAATTAAAACCTGTTCATGGTTTTAGTGTTTTAAATCAATTGACAAAAATTCACAATTTCTTACAAAGTTGAAATGCTCGAGGAGGACTATTGTTAATTTATGCAGGTAACGCCTTTGTTTCCAGAACCTACACCAGTGTCTACTTTTTCTTCTTGCTAAATAGCACAGAGCCAGTTAAACAGTGTGTACATAGATGGAAATAGAGTAAAACTACACCTGCACCTTATTACATAGCATTGTGTAGTTACCATTTGAGTGAAGTACATAACAGATGCTGTTTGTCCTGTAGTCTAAAACAAAGTCATTCATTATTGCAAAGAAAGATTACATATTGTTTTTTTCCCCTTGTTTTTGTTTCACTGAAAAAACATCATTTATTCTTGTGTATTTTCTCTAAGTTTGAAATGAACTGTGCCTTTTTAGCATTGCTTTAGAGCGAGAGAGAGACACGATGTTTGCCAATATGTTCACTGTTTACAATCCTCTATTTGTGGTCCTTTTGTGTTTCTATGAACAGAGCTTGTAAAGGACTGCAGTTTTCTTTTTCTGTTGTTAAATTTCAAAATCAGAACAAAACACAAAACAAACAAAAAAACTAACTTAGTGTGAAATATTTAGCAATTTCTTTCAGGTAATAAGTGAAACTGCAGGTATCTTGCAAACGATGAATAATGATTGCAACCCGCAAACAACAGCCTCCATCAAACAACCTGCAAGTTACTGAAACATACCGAGCTTCACCACATTGGTAATCTTCCTAAGCAGCAAGATGTTATTCCACTGTACGATGAGTTTGACAGTTTAGTATCAATACTGTAGCAGTGCGCCACATGAACTGCACTCAATACTGTGGTATGGTGGAATAGTTAAACTGAGATGTGTTAAAGTCAGGTAAACAAGCAAAAGAAAAAACAGACCTATGAGGCATTGCGGTCTCCCTTTTTATCAGGGTAAAGTTTGGTTGGGTTAAAAAACAACAGCAACAATAAATAAACAAAAATAAAACCACTGACATTTGACATCATAGTGATCTACAAAAGCCTACCATCCTGTGACGGAGGACGAGCGGGCCACAATCATCGCACTGTCTTGAAGGAAGGAGAACCTGCACAAAAGATCAACTGTTACCTTGCATGCATTATATCCTGGACTTAAACTAGTGTGTCTGTGTCTTGCTTCTATTTGTACCATCAGCCTCCCCAAGACAGGTCTCTTCACACTCCTCCAGGTGAAGGAAACGGTTGTCATTTCCTTCACAGCCGCTGTAGATGAAGGGCCTGCAGGCCTGAGCCTGTCTGTTAAAGTACCAGCGCATAGTGTACTTTCCACAGCTTCCCTCATCCATGGGCAGCAAGCACAGGTCTGCTGGAGCTGCAGAACACATGCATACATCTGAAACTTATGCATATATAGACACAAAGAAAACAAGACCAAGGCAGGCCAGGCAAACAGGATCAGTGGGAATAAGAAGCAGCAGGAAACAAGATCTTGAGATTGTCAAGCCAATCTATTTATTTCAACACTTCTTGTTTCCAAAGCAACATAATAACACTTCTTTGTTTTTGTCTTATTTTGTTGGATGCATGCTTGTCTTTAATAATACTGTATGACACCCTTAAAAAAAACAAAAAACAAAAAAAACGGACAACAGCAGAGCAGCCAATGCACCCTGAGACATACACAGAGAGACAGACACCAGATGGCCAGTAGTAAGGATGAATAAATCCCCAAACAGGATGACGAATGAGCTGGTTTACCTTCCCCTTTGACTCTCCTCTTGGACCTGACTGTTCTGGACTGGACTGCTTTCAGATGTGTAACTTTGACTGCTTCCTGACCATCAGCTGTTGCCTGATCGTCAGCACTTGCTGATTTGTTAGGTTCAACTCTGACTGTTTTCTCAGATTTCTTTCTCTCAACCTCCCCTGTCGACGCACACACACATACACAGACACACCAAAGAAACACAGCAAACAGCACAGGCAAGGTCAACAGAAAATTTCTAAACACAATGGTAACAGTGATAATGGGGGATAAAGACTGAACAATCCATGTTGTCAACATGACAGGTCACAGGCTCTGGATGGTGTGGGCTTGTAGCAGGCTGTGTGATAAATACTCAAGGGCAATAGAGTCTCATTATGATGAAATGAAAACAAATTCAAAAACGGGCACATAAGATAAGCTGCTTCACCAGCATAAACTCAATTATGGCTTCAAAGGATAAATTTGGCATGCCTTTTTGGGTTTAACACGTGAAACAGAAAATTATGTAGCACATATAATACATGTGGCAAAAGTTAGGGTCATAGTTACTGACTAAAAGTGACTTTTTCGTAAGTTTAATGAGGGCCACTATAGTCAAATGAATATTATTAAATCCACCTGCTGTAATTTTTATTTGGTGGCGTGGAAGCATAAGATGAGAAGCACAGCATCAGGGGTTCCTAACAGGGGATTTAGACTTTTGTGTTAATCTCCTGCGCTGTAGATATGTCGTAGACCAAAACTTTCTGAATCCCTACTCTGTAAACTGATCTGTACCTCGCAGTACCTACTGTCACCGCATGTCACTGTCAATGCAGCCACACAATGACGTCGGCTACTCCCGTTGGCTACACTGTAAGTTCTGCATTGATTCAGCACAGAAGCATAATTCAGATGTTATGCTATTGTCACACTTGGAAAAACAGAAGACCAAAATTACAGTGACTATGCCCAGCGATTTGTGATCTCCTTGCTTTTGAAATGGTTGCTTCAAAGACAGGGACTAAGTCTGTGCGTCAAGACAGTAAAATGATAAAAAGATGGAGTTACACTTGTTTTACTTGAGCTCTTTCTATGTTATAACTTCACTGTTCTCCACGGCTGTCTGACGGACCAAAAACAGCACAAGCGAGAGTAGCCCACAGACCAGCTATGCCACATACTTTCAACACTGTTTTCATCAACGGTGGACGCTCTCTGCCAGCAGACCTGTAATCCATGATGCTACCACTGCTGAACCATGATCGCAACTTTAGTCTTACATCAGTTTACTTGTTTGAGTCAAAATGACAATTACATGAAATTTCTGTCTGATAATACAGCGATTAACTGTGATAAACTGGAAACAATTGCAAACGTGTTGCCATCTGATGTAAATGTCTTGCAGTATACATGCTAAAAGGTATCTATTAGGGGTATTCTGGATCTCTATACCAGTCATGGTGGTGTAGAATCAGAATCAAATAACAGCTTAAATTAATGTGCACAGTTTTCTCAGTCTCATGGTTTCTCATCAGACGCAAGTGATGAATTCAAACGTAACAACACACAAAAGTTTAACATGCCAGAAGTAACCAGTTACCACTATTTAATCTGCTGCGCCATTTAACTTCAAGATAATGTCAATGCCAATGTTCAGCATCAATTAAACAAATAAATATTCCATTATACTGTAAGAGATTCCTAAGAAAACAGTCTGCTTTGATGACTGACTTTTTCTGCCTTCTTGTAGAGAGGATTCTGAATTTAAGAGTAAATAAAGCATTTTACAGTATCATGAACCACAACTTCTAATTAACTTCTAACAGCCACGTTAGATGTGATCTTTTTACACAGAAGTGTGTCTGCTTCTCTGTATCGGCCCATCATGACAGCTGCATCACCACTTGTAAAGACAACAAACCGTGCATACAAAATTTCACGACACCCTTAGTAGCAATGGTTTCTAACTACGGGATATGACAGACAGGTGCCCCAGTGCATAACTGCAATCCTCCAAGTTGAAATAAAAAGCAGAAGATCTCACTTTTGGAGGCAACTCTTCTGGGACATCGGATACCCCCCTCCAACAGTTTTCAAGATCACCACCCACACACTGGTAATATGTCTGCTTTTAAGAATTAGACAGTGATTATTTGCAAACCTTCACCAATCTGTCCATGAGAGGTTGCAGTTAATCTGAGTTAGGCCTCTGTTGTTTGAAAAAACTTTTGAAAACACGTTGCCTCCAGTGCGGTGACCTGTGCAATTCTCCTGCAATCTAAACTGGTTGCCACAACTACCTGCAATCGGTCACCAACAACAAAAGAATTCAGTGAAATCATTCGGCAACCACTGACTTTCCTAGTCACAGGGAGACTGCCATCCTGTTTTTACTATGGTGTAACGGAGGCTTAAAAGAACAGACTATGACATTGATTAATTCAGATATAGCATGAGTTGGTGAGCTGGGTTTCAAATTGGTTTGCAGGAGCAAAACAACTGTAGGCAGAATAGAAGCAGTTTAATCAGTGTGCTCTATATGAGGTTTGCCAAGTGAATGCATAGAAAGCTATCAGCTGACACACCATCACTCCATTATATAATGTGGTTATATTCAGTCATGATGGCCAAAAATTTTCATTTATTGCTGAAGCTGAGAAGTTGAAGGATACTGTTCTCTCTTCACCCATGTCTATGATACTAAAGCTATCTCACTTTAGGAAAACACTGGAAATAGTGTAAAACAGAAACTACCATCACTCTGGTTGGCCGAGGGAGATGTGAAGTAGAGCATCTCCTCCAAGGGGTCATCATAGGATTCGACGGAGTAGACATGCTCGTAGTCTGGGTCATTGGTATTTACCACCATGTGCAGCTCACGGCCTGAAAAAGGAGCAACATCAGGCAGGATCATCAGAGATCAATGACAACCTCTAATTTTTGGATTGAATGAGGCCTGAAAATAACTGACCTCAGTAAAACAAGGCCTACACTCTACCACTGTATTTTTACTTTATGTAATCAGACGTATATATTATTTTGTCGGTAGAACAGAAATGGAGTTCTCTGTTTTCTTGATGAGAAAACCACCCAAATGCTCAGAGTTCTCCAAATAAAGGACGACCAGTTAAATGTTTGTTAGAACAGATACACAGACAGACTGGAAGGAAACACTCACCCTCCTCACCCTTCAGCGCCAATTGTTGCTCTGGTGTAGGCAGAGCTCTGACTGGCGGGTACCGAATGTTTGGACCTGAACCTGGGAGAGCCAGATAGGACAGGGACACCGAGACAGGCACAGGCAGAATTCAGAAAGCAAGAGGGATAGGGTAAATGTTACACGAGGGAGAAAAGGGGGGTTGAAAAAGCAAAATGGTTAAAAAAAGAGAGGACAGAACATTCTGGTAGTAAAACATTTAGACACATAAGCCAACAACCCCAAAGTACCACAAAAATCATTCCACCATTCCAACACAGACACCAGCTTAAAGGATTCATCAAGTTTTTGCAAGACTTTGTCACTGTAGGACAAGCTCACAGAAACTGGTTATAATCCTTTAAGGACTCAAGTCACCGCTATAAAGACTTGTGTAACTCCAGTCATAAGTGACTGTAGACTAAAACTATTACAGAGTTGTTCATTATTAAACATGCAGCTATTTCTTAGATAATAATACATCAGCTAAACATGAGTTAAAATTTTGTGTTGGCCTCAAACTTGCATACTGTATTTATTAACAGCCTGCCTCGCCAACACTTATCTCATGCGGGTGCTGCTTCATAACACTGATGTGGTCTTGCATTGATTAACAGCTCGAGCAACAAACACATTAGTGCAAACTCTGGGAAAGTTTATCAGTGGAGGTTCACATCAGTTTTCATTTGATTCATTTACTTTAGCATATTCCAGGTTATTTACTTTTACAGAAATATAATAAATTAGGGATTAAAAATCCCCAAAGAGGACAAAAATGCAAGATTTTTTTTCCAAGATTTTTTTTTGAAGAAGATGAACAAACTTTCAGTAAAGTAAATTCGTGAAAACCAATGCTATTATTTACACCCTCATCTGTTATAGAAACTTCAGCAAACACCCTGTTGCTCACGGTGGCTTAAGGTGCAGACTTCTAGTATTTTTTTTTCCGAGGGACTGAAAAAAATAGTGCACCGATTTCTGCAATGACCGAATTCCAGCAATTTTTATAGACTATCCTATTATGTATCCTATTATCAGAGGCTCAAACTCTCCAATTACACTTGGAAAACAAAATTAAAATGTTAAAAAGAGTTTCATGACCAGGTCTGAACCATTTCTTCATTATGTCTTCCTATTTTTATGCGGGAAAAGGTCTGGAAATGATTGCAAGTGTGGCATTTACATTAGGCAGCAGTGGCCACGACGCACAAAATAGCTCCCAATGCAAATAACAAAGGGCATGCTTGCAAAAACAAAGCAAATCAATCATCCAACCACTGTTAGGAGTCTCAGAATAAACAGCTTGGTGCATACTGAAAAAAAAAAAGAACATACTAGTGGGCTAGACTATTTAAAAGCCAAGCGTAGCCACACAAGATAATAGTGATTGATATGTGAAGGATCGCATTTATGTTAAAGAAAAACACCGTCACAACATTTAGTTCATTGAAGAATATTCTTCAAGAAACAGGGATATTGTTATCACCATAAACAGAAGTCTTCACAGGGGAAAATACAGATTCACCAGAAGGTGCAAACCATTTATAAAACTCAACAATAGAAAGGCAAGATGATGCATGAGCATGAATAGGGTCCAAGGACACTGAGTCATTGTTTATTGATGATATGACAGAAGGCAGAGGCAGCTGGGTGAATTCTGAAGTAGATGTAAAGAGTCAAAAAGAAAGTTTTCAGTCCTCTGATAAGTGGATCAAAGTGCATCATTACTGCTTCAAAAGGAATTAAGATGGTAAGTAGCAGCAAGGTGCTGATAATCAAATGCACTGTTGTAACTGATCATTGGTAAGTGTGACCACATCTATGAAGGCATACATTTTGACAGTTTGCTGGTCTGGAGCTTTTAAATGTGTTTTAACACAATGCCACCATTTTCCTACAAGCAAATTCACCCCAAGGTCAGACTGTGCAATGCTCATATACAGACTCTAACATTTAACGTGCTGAGGCTTATAAAGTTATTGATGCTACAATTAGAAAAAGAGTGAACAAATACAGCTATTTTGAGCTGTTCTCTAAGCATGGCAGCACAGCTTAGGCTAAGTTGAACCTGAACAAACCACATAACTAAAAACAGAACAAAGTGGAGATGTTGGCCATGATACACATTGTCATGTTTGTAGAAAATCAAACACAGCATATCACCAAAAACACCTCATACACCTCATGTCAAGAACGGTGGTGGAGGGCTGATGATTTAGGCTTGTTTCGTGGCCACAGCACCTGGACTCGTTATGGTCACTGAGTCAACCACAAACTCCTCTGTGTACCCAAGTATTCTAGAGTCAACAGCTAAAGCTTGAGTGTGAGTCAAATGGCGGGACATTGATCTCAAGCACAGCATAAAATCGACAACAGAATAGCAGGAAAAGAAAAGATGATTTTGCAGTGGCCCAGTCAACCTGATTGAAATGCTGTGATGGGACCTTAACAGCACCGTGCATAAACAGATGCTGCAAGCCGCAATGAAGTGAAGAAACACTGTAAAGAAGAGTGAACCGAAAGTCCTTCGCAACCAGGCTGCAGACTGGTAAAGTCATACAGAAAACGATTAATGCTGTTAAAAGTGGTTCTGCAAGTTAGTGAATCATGAAGTGTACTTTCCTGTTCACATTACTTCATATGGAGACATTCAGCCAAATGCACCAAAGCTGACAGGATGGATTCTCACAGAACAGATGGGCAATGACTCAAAACATACTTTGAAAAAAATCCAGGAGTTTTTGAAAGTAAACGTTGAATATTCTGCAGTGGCTGAGTCAGCAATTGATGTCAACCCAATTTCAGTACTAAGTACTTAGTACTAAGTCTGCACTCTAAGTCTATATTCATCACTCGACTAAAACATGTTTTAGTATACTGCTAACGTTTTTAAAAAAGTGCCAGTATCCAAAAATGTGGACCTACTATGTGCAGCACCTGAGAACACACCATTTATACTGTATATTTGAGTATTTTAGCATGCTTCCTTGCTAATGTTGCCAGCAATTTTTGTTTTTATCCTTATTTTAGCTAATGTTGTTCACTTTTGGCACTGTAGGGAAGTGAAAGAAAGGAAAAGAGGTAATGCACATGGAAACAAGACATAGTCTAAACCTTCATGCAGCCCACTTGTTCAGAACAAATGCCGTTGAGGTGCTAAACAGGACAAAATGTACTTTTTGTCTTTATCAGATACATGTCACCATCTATCTATAGCGACATATGTGTTACACTATATTACTGTGACTCATGCTAAATCATAGCCCTTCTGTCAGCTTTTTTTTTTCTGTTGCAGTTGAATGGCTCACTCACCTCCACACGCTGAGCATCAGACAGATGGACAGGAAGGAAGCACAAAGAGAGGGGAATAATAAAGGTCAGTTTAAACAGTCAAGTCACTACGGTTTCCAACAGCTCTGATGGAATTACATTTCCTCAAAGTTTAGCCATGGCTGTGACTCATGTGCTGTGATTAACATCTGAAGTTCGACTTGAGGACAGCGCTGATATAAATTAGCAAAGGGAGCTGCATGTAAGACTCACCACAGTGCTGACTCATCTCTGAGCGAACATACTCTCTGATCTCTTCCTCCTGAACCCAAAATAAAGAAAGGAACAGGGCAAAACACACTTAGCAAAGACAACCCCGGCATCCACTCCAAGTAAAACTGTGTGTGTGTGTGTGTGTGCGCATGTGTGTCGTTTGATGTCTTCGGATTACGCCCCTGCGGTAAGGATCAAGCACTGACCGTCATGCCTGCCTGTCCTCTGTCTCCCTTGGCTCCATCTGGGCCCATGTCTCCCTGCAACATGGACAGGTATTAGGACTTATACGACCCACAGAGAGGCTTCCAGCGCATTAATTCATTAAAGTGAGACCAGGTGCCACACATGAAAGAACACAGGACTAGTATTTCTTGGGAACCTCTAACAATTAGTGATAACTAATATATGCCAATGCTACAGAACTGTTTGTTCAGAAGTGTTTACTTTATGCTGCTGGCAAAGTAATATACTTAATCACATTTAGAAAAGTAAATCCAAAAAAAAAAGAAGAAGTTGAAGATGTTTATATGATAAAAATGGCTCATTTTAGCCCGTTGCTAGGTGGTTGCTAGGCATGCATAATTCAACTTTTGTGCATATAAATGAGATGTTATTGTCATGAACTTGAAATGATGGGATGCTTTCATAAGGTGTTTTAGGTGCATAAAAGCGAAAAAAAATGCTAGGTGGTTGCCAGGCATTATAATGTATCATGTTTAATTCAACTTTTGTGGATAAAAATTTACACGTTGCTGTCAGGAAACAAAAATGTGATGCTTATATAAGGCGTTATAAGGTGGATTTTGTTGGTGACCAATTCCTAGAAAGAGTGAGTTCAAATCCAAACTCACTGAGATCTTGAAGAATGATTTGAATGAGGAATGACAACATTTATTGCAGCATTCTGTAGAGAACATCAAAAATGGAGCCCAACAACACAATTAAGAGACAGACACAGGTTTGACAACTGACCGGCTCTCCTCGCTCCCCCGGGATTCCTGGGATACCGCGCGGACCAACCGTGGCAGGGCCAATTGGACCTCTCTCCCCCTGACGCACAGGCAAAACAACATTAACACAAAGTACATCTACAGTGGAAAGCATTCACCTAACTACACTGTCCCAGTGCCCACATGATAGACAAATGGTATTTGCTTGTATAGTTTTTATCAGTAAAAGCTGTTATTACCTCAGCCAAGAAGGGTATGTTTTTGGTAGCGTTTGCGTGCCTCTTTGGGTGTCATCATTTTGACTGTAAATACGATAGCTTGGATTCTGATAAAACTTTGCAGGTATGTGGAGTGGAGTCGTGTTAACAATCCATTAAAATTTGGCTTACATCTACCGAGGTCTTCAAGGTCAGCTTAAAGATTTATTGTATGATTTATTTATTCTATGATTCTTAGTGTGTGGTGTGTAAGGTCAACATATAGAAACTACCATGTAAAGATCTAAAATGTCAAGTCACATTTGAGCTTTGACTTCTCCTTCAATGCCAACAGTTTGAGCTGAAAGCCAAATTGATAATAACGCTCTACAAACCTATTTAAATCTATGTTTCTTACCACCACTGTTTCTACTGACAGCATTCAGGGATTTAGGACACGATATATGGGGATTCCTAAATATCACCTTACTTTGTGCCTCTGACCTCTTTTTCAAGGTCAAATAAGGTCAAACATTTATAAAATGTCTTTTTTCTTTTTTATAAATTAATACCTATTATCCATTACCTAATCCAACGTAATGTTTGTCTAATCAAAGTAAACATCTGTCATGCTACGCTTATCAGATTTTCTGTTGCACTACAAACTTCTTAAAGTACATTTAAAAAGAACAAAGAAAATATGTTCTTTTTGAGTGGATACAATATTGGAGGAGGTGGAGGTTTGCAGTCTCTGAGTGATTCTTGTTGATATTCCATCTCTACAGTATCTCCAGACAAGAAGCAATGTTGGAAAGACGAACATTAGTGTGTTGATATACTGGAAAATAATACGACAGGTTAAGACAAGAGCCTTCCGGTTTGGAAAAAAAAATGCCTCTATCAGCAACATTTGGCTTTGCTCCTTTTTAAAAAAAAATTCCTTGATAATAAAGCAGACAAGCCAGTCAAGTACAGGCCTCATCGAGCTGTCAATCATCATGAAGCAATACACAGAAACAACAACAAAAAAAAGTGTCAAGTAAAGAAGTAAAAGTAAGAAAAAAACAAAACACAATGAAAGAGAAAGACAAAAAGAAAGTGTTCTCTTTATATAAAGCTTGCATCATATTTTTATGACAAAACTGTCATCATCTTTCATCTTTGTTGCCACCACATTACTCGAAGACGCCTGGGTGCAGCTATTTTTTGCAAACAGTGACATAAGTGATACGTTCGTCTATTCTTTGTCCTGTTATACACATTTTGTTTCTACTGTAAATTCTGCACAGTCACACTTGATGACGTAAAAATGAACTGTGATATAAATAATAAAAAAGCATACTAAAATCACAGTCCTACATCCTCGTACATAACACGTGTGACCAAAGTGTGGAAACAGCAATCATGAAGCCAGAGAAAGAATAGTCACCTTTTGTCCCTGGAGCCCCTCAGGGCCCTTAGCACCAGCTGGCCCTTGTGGGCCGGTCAAGCCAGGGGCTCCATCCGCCCCTCTGGGACCTGGAGGACCAGGTACACCAGGTAAACCCTACGTGAAACACAGAGACTGTTAGTTTTTATGTTTCTGTTGTTGTAAGGATGAACAGTGGTGCAGAATCTGTAGATTAGGTACATCACATGGCTAAAGGGAGTACTCTAATTTTAGATTTGTATGTTTAACATGAGAAACTCACCCTTTCACCTTTCTCTCCCTGAGCTCCTTTGGGTCCTGCGATCCCATCAAAACCACGGTCACCCTACATCCACAAAGAAAAATGACTACACTGTGTATTTGCACTGGAATATGGAACTGGAACTTGAATATGTGCAGAGCACAAACCTTGGGACCAACTAGTCCCTCTTTTCCAGGGATCCCAGGGGCCCCAGAAGGTCCAATGTCCCCCTAGAAAACATAGAGTGTGTGTCTGATGATGACCACTCTTAACAAAGCACACAAAGACATCCAACACACCACACAATGACTTTTTTCTTTAAATATTAGGCATACCTGTTCACCTTTTCTCCCTGGTAGGCCTGATCTTCCATTGATACCAGCATTTCCCTGAAAAATCACACATAGCCATTATGCTCCACATCATACATACAGAGTGCAACCTAACCCATAGAAATTTAATATGTAACCACATCATAGCAGCAGAGTAACCACCAAGCAGCTTTATGTACCATCAGCTTTTAACTAATATTAACATGACTTATTTGGTTAAGTCATTATTTAAAAAGAAAAAAGAAAACACAAAGCTTCAGAATTATTAAGTATCACTACACAACTTCTCCATTTATCTTTACTTGTATTTCTCTTCTTTCTACCATTTCCCGTTTCTCTGCCTCACAAACTCACCTTTTCTCCCTTGGGTCCATCGCCTCCACAAATTCCCTTGGGTCCTCGGTCACCCTGGAAACACAAAAGTTTTTCAATGACAGACATAAAGATCTTTTGTGAGCCACAAAGTGCAAAAACCAGCAAGGCAGAAAGCCCATCCACTCACACTGTTCCTTTACCGAGCACTCACTGTGCACACGAACAAGCACTTTGTGCAGCATATTTCCTACAAAAACAGATATGATGCAGACCTTTGTGCTTTTTTTCTCTCTTTGCAACGGGTATTCAGACAAAAATGTAAAAGTATGTAAAAGCAAATGTGACCAAACAGCTGCAGCGCATTCAGAGAACGGCAGTTAATGTCTGTGACTCCCAGCGACGCTGAATCCACATGCATACCTCTGATTTCAATTTGATTTCTACAGATGCATATGGAGAACTCAGGTGATCTCTATTTCTAAATGTCTCCTATAAAAGTTAGCTACTGTTGTTATTGTTGGCATCCAGCTTACCGTTTTCACCATCCCCAAAATAGTCTTTTGAAACCAAAGTCACAAATGGGGGGGGGGATGTGACAAGAGAAACCAACACATTCACACTTCACGATCATGAGTTTGTGACTTGTGTCAGTTACGTGGTTAAGTATACTCTATTTATGTATATTCATGTTTAACGTATGGCTTTGGACACTTGTTCCTGTACCTGTCCTGACCTCCTGGGTGCATACTGACAAGTTGAAGCAAAAAATGTCAAATTTGGATTCTTTACTCCATAAGACCTCTAATCACTGATTTTCAGTCCAGTTCTTGTGTAATTTTGCATACCTCAGCCTGTTTCCCATCCTTAAGAATGGCTTCTAGACAGCCATCCTTCCACTGAGACCATGTCTGAAGAGTCTTCAGTGAACGGCAGATGGATCAGCTGAAGGGCCCAATGCATCTCTCAGACTGTGTGTCAGGTCTTAAAATTAAATTAATTAAATTAAATTACATTTTAAAATTGGTTCTTTGATAAGTTGTCTGTAATGTGTAGACAACACTGGCACTGGTGCTGTTTTTAGGCCTGAATGATTTATAGGTCAGTGTTAAGTGGCTCAACAAACAAACAGACAAAAAAACAAGCCTTTGAATTTGTCAGGTACAAGGACTGGACAGAAAATTAGTGAAAAGCCTCTAATGCCCAAAGAAAAGCCTTAAAAGCCCCCCAGAAAACCTGAAGAATTATTGTTCCAGACCACAACAAAGGCTGGATCCTGAGAAACAGAATATAAAGAAATTAAAAGCACCTCAAATCGATTAGTTTCTTTGAGTGGATGTGTTTGATTTGCATCTTTTGTATGTATTTCAGCTGCTGTCTTCATTCTTCTCTTGGAGCTGATTCAATATAGGTTATAATAAAAAAAAAAAAGCATAGCATGCCTTCACACCCCTGCATAACCTCCCAGTTTGATCTTTGATTCAAATTGAATTTAAATCCATGAAGTAAGTAAAATAGAAATGGGAATTGAGTCCACCAGGCTGAGTAAAACATCAATTTTCTGATATCAATCATCATAATACAAGGTTGAAATCATCTATATGTGTGACACAATTTGCACTAATCCTCTGCAATCGCATCAATTTTATGCTATTATTCAGTTATGACTGTCATCACCCACCCCTGAAAAACACTAAAGAGATAAAACCACAAAGAATGAATGAGCACCAGCTCAACCACACACACACGCACAGACACAGGCGTTCATAGACACACAGTGAAAATACCTTAACTCCTCTTATTCCCACGTTACCAGTCTCTCCCTGTTCACCCTTACGCCCTGGCAGTCCATCTTTTCCCAGTAATCCCTAAAAGTCACAAAAAAAACAGAAATCATCTCTGCTTTTTTTGAACTAATGACAAATCTACACACAGGTAATAAAGAAGCTGCAATATGACGGAAGCTAAACACCGACCGATTCACCAGGTACTCCAGGTTGGCCTGCTTCTCCCTGCAGAGACAAAACAGTAATTACAGCAGTGAAATTACTACGTGCGCTGACTGCTGCTATTAATTGGGATTCTAACTTAATCACAATCATCATCCATGAGCAGCGTTGCTTGCCTTCTGCCCACCAGGTCCTCTGGCACCCGGGAAACCCGTAGATCCTCGTTCTCCAGGTTCTCCTCTCAAACCCTAATGTTAAGTACACACATGCACATAAATATAGATACTGATCTTCTTAAAGATCAATACAGTAGCATTTTTATCTTGATTTTTGGCTGCGGCAGTATCATATTATTTAAATCATTTTAAGGTTGGAATTGATTCCTGTTAAATCCCAAATCAATGTCTTAGCCTGCATGGCCAACACATACACTTCATCAATGATTTTTCATTATGCATGAGTTCTTTAGAGTAAACACAATAAAAATGCTGTAAAAATTCTTTAATACTGAAACATTGTTAACAAAAAATAGTTAATACAAAAATCTGGCATTGTCAACCAAAAATTCCAAATATTTTTTGAATGTAGCCAAAGAGACCTAAAAAATATAATTAAGTAGACAACATATAGGCAGACATACTCAACAGTGCTGTAACCCCAAATGGCCACTTAAGACTGCTTCTAAAAGCAAGTCAATCCCAATCAAACTGTCCAATTAATTAAAAATAAGGAAAAAAAGAATAGATCGATTGAAAAAGCAGCTAATAGCTAATTTACTCCTCCATCAAAAATAGAATGGGAGGGGTGGTAAAATATGTTCATTACAGGGTTTGGCCAGATAGTGCCAGTGGGTTTAACACTTCCAACTGGGTTACCTTAGATCATTTTTTGTGCATTTTTTAGGCAAATATTTGATTAACATTATGGATTACAGCGCGGATATTTTCACACTACATGTAAGACGAGTCACTGCTGTGAAGTTTTAATGCCCCCTTATTCACGAGGGTTCGCCACAGCAGGTTGCGCCACATGTTTGATTTGGCCGATTTTTTTCTTTTACAACGGATGCCCTTCCTGACACAATCCCAAAGGGATTTCTTTTTTCCTCCCTGAGAAACAACGCTCGCAAAAGTGTAAACCACTACTGTAAGTTATTGTTGTATTTGCATGTTATTAATCGTGGGTAACTCTGTGTGTGAGATAGATGCAGCTTTCTAAATATATTTCTAGTGCTGGCTGATAACTCTTTGGTTCCAAAAAGGCACGAGGTGATGGTCACAAAATTTCAACCAAGGAAGTCCACATCTATTATTTAGAGTCTATAGTTTCAGCTTCTGAAATGCAACAGTTCCTTTCATCTAGTCAATGTCGCTGTAAATTATTTATCTCAATTGACAACCATCTTAATTGATGGGCTGCTTTTCTGACATTATTCAAACCAAACAGTTAATTAATTCATCTTACCACTTCTCCTGGTGGACCTTCTTGACCTTTGACCCCCTTTTCTCCTTGTATACCTTTGGGTCCTCTGTCACCCTAAAAGCAACAACAGTAAAACTCAGAACAAGTTAAAAAAAAAATATTATGCTATCACAACTAAAGTCAATATTTAGCCACAGTAAACAGTGTCATGCATTTGTTCACTGACTGTTTCTCCTTTGTTGCCCTTTTCTCCAGGAGGTCCTCCCACCAGCACAGTGTCCCCCTGTAAGTGATACTACATCTGTAAGAATCCACTATAAGCCCCAAGCCAAACACACAACGCTTTATCCTTTTGTCTCTTCTTTCACTATGCATCTTGTAATATCACAGCTCATTACCATTGTGTGTATTTATATATTCCTCCTGCTCTCAAGGAGCCAAATTTGTTATAAGAGTTCTTTTTAGTAACAGACACATCTGAGACATGACTTATTTAGTCCTTTACCCATTCACTGTCTTTGCCGCCTTTAGAAATAAACACAAATAGACAATCAACAGAGAGAGAGAGAGGGAGCAGTGGTACTGCTTATTAGATATTAAAATTTACACACCTTCTCTCCTTTGTCACCTTGCGGCCCGCTGTCTCCCTGAAAAGGCATCGCATTCAAGCGTGTCAATTTAATTCACTACTTTACATGAGCAGAAAGCTCAGGGGAAGTAGCTAGGATGATGACAAAAAAAGAAAAGGGAAACAGGACCAGTGGTATTTACCTTCTCTCCCCGAGCCCCACGATTCCCTGGAGGACCCTAATGAACACAAAAGACACACAAACACATTACAAACAGCTTTATAATGAAAAATGACTGTGGATGCTTCTGCCCCATCAAGTTACATTAATGATGTAATGTCACAACTCTGTAAGGTGCACGGTTTAATTAAACAGTGAGCATCGGTAGAATAGATTCCTGCTGATCGTGCTTTCTAACTGCAATGCACTGAAAAGCAAAAGACCGACTGACTGAATAATTTACAGTCCTGGAAATACACTGTGACCTTGTGAAGGGCAGCTTTTCTATAATAACAATAAGACTTTGCTTGTGTTCTTTGCTTCACAGCTCAAAACAGATCGTCCTTTGGTTTAAAAAAAAAAATTGAAATCTTTGGTGGACAGGCTCTGTCTGCTCCTGAATAAAGGAAAAACTGGATATTTACAGATGGACCTCTCTCCCCATCCAAGCCAGCTCGACCCTCCTCGCCCTAAGACAAGACAGATAAAAGATGAGCAAAAATACACAATTCTTAATTTCGATCTTTCAGGAAAAAAGTCAACAAAGTAGTAACGCAGCCACTGTGTCTTACTCTGGGCCCTGGATCTCCTCTTTCTCCTCTTGCACCGGGGATGCCAACACCAGTTTCCCCCTGGCAACAGAAAATATATGAATACCCTTCAAAAAAAAAAAAAAAATCTATAAACATTTATGCATCTGGAAAAAAAATACTGCATGTGGGAGAATCACCTTGTCTCCTTTGACCCCGTTAGTACCAGGAGATCCCTAGAAAACATAATTTTGATCATATAAATCAATATTCAATTTCTTCTTGTCTGTTATGGCCATCTCCCGCCATCTAAATCAGATCTATTCCTGATTTTAAGAGCTCAATTTAACCCACCAAAAAGGCGATCCCGCTAAAAACAGGTAAAGCACAATTAACAGTCAAGCCTAAACTGGAAGCTCTCAGAAGAATGTGCTCTGTAAATAAAAAAAAACAAACCAGGAACTTACTGCCAAACCAGGAGGTCCAGGAGGACCAGGAGGACCAACATTTCCTGCACGGCCAGCAAAGCCTTGGAGACCCTGAGAATGAAAACACAGACAAAGATGTAAAGGTTAAATTAATAATAATAAAAATAATAATAATTCTCCTAATGGATGAACCAACCCTCTCTCCCGGGGGTCCAGGAGGTCCTGGTTGTCCATTTTCTCCTCTCACACCAGGTGGCCCACTGTCTCCCGTTTTCCCCGCAGGACCTGGAGGACCAGCTGGACCAGGCAGCCCTGGATCCCCCTAAAACGCAGTGACATTTTTCACCCTCAAGTGAGGTACACCTGATACAGCCTGCTATCTGATTGGAAAGATAAAAATACAGATCATCTTTTGCTGCAATGCGTGCCATTACTCACTTTTAAACCTGGAGGCCCAATCCGACCAGGAGGACCTGCAAGTCCTATGCCCTTCTCTCCCTGCAACACACATTTTATCATTGCAGTCACTGTCAGATTGGTTAGATTGCAGGAAAATCAATAAACCAAATGACAAAAGCTCACCTTATCGCCTTTTGGCCCAGGAGATCCTTGTGCCCCCTTAATTAAGTTATGAAAAGAGAAGAATTATTGATATTGTTTTTTACTTTTTCATATTTGTATCAAAAGGAAATTAGTCAAAGTAAAACAGAAAAATATTAATGAATGAATTGCTGTTTCATATATTTATTGTGCAGATTTTGAAATATTTCATAAATGCTCCAGTTTAAGGTTGTGAGAACAGTTAATGTGTTTTTTTAAAACCTCAAAACCAACAAATCATTAAAATCTTGAACATCAGAGACGTCTGGGCAAAGACAGTAAAAATAGGAATAGCAATTTCAAAGTCCTTGTGACTAGAAAAAAGCAGTGTTGCAATCAGTTGCCCCTGATTGCTTTGATATTTTTGTCGCATTCAGATGAAAGATTCAGGTGACAGATTGAAAGAAGTTGCAGCAACCAGCTTGTTGCCCAGAGGTTCAGAACCTTTGGCTGACCCCATTCAATTGCAAGGTGCTGCACAGGTCGTGTGGTGGGAAGCAACCTTTCTCCAAATAAATGACAACCAACTGAGACTGACTTCAATCACTCTCAGACACGCTGGAATAGGAATGCAAACAACTGCTGTCCAAGATATCCAGACATCTGAAATCACTCCAAGTCAGTTTGCATCAAAAATTTGTAACATGCCTCTTTGCAATATGAGACACAACTCATCTGGTTTCCAACTGGATACACTCTGGTTATATTTCTATATAAAAGCAAGGTTGCAAAAGCCTTATGTCATTTTACAGTTAAATTGCCATAGTGGAACAACTATGTCACTATTTTCTGTTTCAGCTCTATGAGGTTCTAATTAATGTCAGTTTCTGTGTAATGTGAATTCCTGTGTATGTAGGCAGCAACAGATAGCAGCAGATTTGAAATTTCCACCCTTTTATCTCAGTTAATCACTGTATTTTCACAAACAGATGGTGTGTAATTGCTAACTTGACCCCATTCAATCACAAACTGCTAGAAGACCGACTCCGTCTTATTGCTCTTTCTTTGCTGTCTGGATACACCAAAGTCACATTAAAGACAGCAGCTGATTCTGAGTGGTCACAGACCTGGGCCCCAACTTGGAAGGAACAGTTTCAAAGCCAACAACAATGCAAACGCATTAACACAAAGTTGCAACAACTGTCTCCAGCCACGGTTTTCTCTAGTGTGACTGTAACATTAGATACACTGTCTACAGACCAGTGTTTCCCCAAAGTGTGGGCTCTAGTGAGCCATAAGGGTGTAGCACAAGAGGTCATTTACATTAAATAACAAGTTTTCTTTTTCAATGTTGTAATTTAGTTCGAAATTACCCTAAACATCTATAACCAAAGTATTACAAAGTTGATCATATCTCATAAATAGAAATTAGAACTCATCAAATAAATTGTTAAATTACATGTTATGCTTAATTTTATGACCTATTTTTATTCCATAAAATATCTTATATCATGTCACTGGTAGAATACCAGTTAAAGAGGATGTGATGGCAAGAAAAAAGCTGTTAATGGAGACGGGTTTACAACATGGGCCGTGGCATTCTTATATTTGGAAAACAACAGACTACGCTGCTTTAGAAAAATAACTGATTCAGGCATGATTATATAACTTGACTTTGGAGTAAATCAGCTATCAAGTTGTTAAAATGGATTTCATATATGCATGAGGTGGGCGGCACTGAATGCTTTTTCTCCTCTTATTACATACACATATACATATAATATATATTTTATTATTTTGCACTAATATTTATCAAGGCATAAAAGACATTAAAAAAAATCAAACTGTTCCAAATTTGATGAATTTTCTTAAAAAATAAAAACAGTAACTTTAATACCATCTTCTATAATGGATCACTGGGTTTGTTTATGTGAAATTACACAAAGTTACACACTACTATTGACATCAGCATTGCAAATCTTGCATAAAAGCATAAACACTATGACTAAGACTTCATTAAAAAATCTAATATCACTTTTTGAAATCCAGTTGGGCAGTGGAAGTTGATTACTCACATCTTCTCCAGGTTCGCCTGATTCACCAACTTGTCCCTTGTATGACAACAGACAGCACATTGTGAATGTATCTTCATATTTGTATATGTAAGTACGTTATTATTTTGTCCCATTATCATACTCACTCTTTCTCCTTTAATGCCAGCAACACCTTTGTCTCCCTTGTTACCCTGAATGACAGCAGTTGTGCATTCAGATATACAATTTTAATGAAAAAGCACTTAACATTTCCAGTCCGTCCCTCTCACTCACTGAGAGGGAGCTTGCGGTTTGGTCAGACTCACCTTTTCACCAGTTGGACCTCTCTCTCCAGCTGTGCCTGGCAGCGTTAAACCAGGAGGACCCTGCATCAATCAGAACCAGGAAAGTGCTCTAAGCTGCATTCGTAAATGCTGCTCTATTGCGTCACTTCATGCTGCAGCTACTTCCACATTAATGGCAATAGGAGTGACTCACCCTCTCTCCTTTGGGTCCAGAAGGTCCAGCCACAGCCTGTGTACAGAGTACAGAAGAAGGAGAAAATAACAGTAATTACCTGCACAGCACGATGTGGGTTGTTGTTCATTAAAAGATGCCAACGTGTACCTAAAAGCTTTGGTATTAAGTATCATATTAGCTTAATCATCTTTGCTTCTAGCTCTCGAATATTAAGAGCCTGAATGTCTTCAGGAAGGACAGCCAACAAATGCACACTCACTGTTTAAGAATAGCACAGCAGACACTGAAAATATTTGAAAATCTATTCAACTTCACTGGCAAAAGCCTGCAGAAGCAAGTCCAGTGTGTCTTATCACTTGTACACGACAATATTTTAAAGGCAATTTAAGAAACACTGGACTGTAAGGACTGATTTAAAACATGCTAAAATCCAGAAGTTTCTTCGTGATAAAATTCTGTTTTTGTTCATGGTGTTCAAACATGTTTCACCACCCTGACAAGGAAGAATAAAGGAAGCAAAGTGGAATAAATGAAGCACATTATGGAGTGTGACAGACAAACTACAAAAATACTGTGCTTCTCAACACAGTCATCGCTTCCTGTTAAAAAGGGAGTTCTTCCTCCCTGCTGTCATTTGCTTGCTCACCGGGGATCACCAGATCGTTGAGCTTTTCTTTCTCATATCACAGTATTTTTATCTCAAAATATAAAGAAGCTAAAGATAAATCTTGTTGTGAGCTGGACACACACAAAAAAATGTGCAGTAAAAAATCTTCACAGATCAGGTGAGGATTACTGCAGGGATTCTCAAAGTTTAGTGACATAGTGCCACTTTAGGAAGGCAGCATATGCCTGATTGCCACAAGGGAAAAAGGCAGACTTTTAGTTAGTGTTTGTAATGTGGCTGTTCAGAGGAGGGTGGCTCATGTTGGTAATTTATTTAATGTAGTCATTTTTTATTATGGCTTTTATTTTAATAACCATTAATGAGGCGGCATTTCCTGACATCAGCTATAATTTTACCATGTTGGGGAAGTTTATTCTGCTATTAAACCAGAGTTGAAACTACATAGAAATATTCTCTAGGTGTGTGATATTTTATAGTAGTATTACATGAACTGTACTTGATGAAATGTACATTAAATTGAGGGCTGTCAATGATCGTCTTTGAGATTTCTGGTGTTACAGAAAGTCAGGAAATTACTATAGGTCAAGAAAGTTAGTGCAACCCTTAAGTGAAGGAAGTGTGCGTGTGTGTGTGTGTGTGTGTAGGTGTGACAACAAATGTTGGAGAGAAATCCTGTGCAGATGAACAAGTTATCTGTGGCAGCTTATCGGAGTCACTCAAGAAACTCATCTTGATTAATATCAACATAGCAGGCAAGCACAATATTTCTTTCTCCAGACAAATTTTTTCACTGAATAAAGACAACAACACCAGCAAACAGAACCAGCTAAAAATATAACCATTCAGGAAAAAAATGAAAGCAAATCCATTTCATAATTCGTTTTATTTTTCATGTCTTGCACTAAATGCATCTTCTTCAGTGTTGTCGGGCAGCGGAAGTGAACCAGTTCATGGCAACACGGACAAAACTGGTGCTTTTTGAATGTTTTCTATACATTGAAGCTACAACGTTGAATTACTAATGTTTTCAAAAGCATGCCATGTGTCTGTGAAAGTTCTCAGTTATCCAGGTCATCGTAGTCTAAGGAGCTTGGAAAGAAAAGCGTCTGGACTTCTTTAAGTTTCCTTGAAGACGTTTCACCTCTGAATTTAAGCAACTTA
>VUQG01021825.1:0-41695 GCA_015106755.1 Etia nguti | reverse complement strand
CCCAGACATATTTGTTTTATTTAACCGATCCGGTGTGGCTGCAATCACACCGAAACATCAGGAGAGCGGACGACGTGCGGCCCAAACACCGCGTCGTAATTCTGCATCGGCATTCGTCCTGTCACTTGATATTTTATTTGCATGAGGTGGGAGAGGTTGGGCCTGTGCGCGTTTTACGTATAGAAATTTCATGCACTTGAACACGAGGCCTATTTTTCCCCTTATATCTCATGTCAGCGCAGATTCCCCTGCAGCAGATTCATTTTGCGTGTTTTCGGGGCTCAAGCTTTTCATTGTGCGCGATCTGCTCCTCCATCGACCTACAAGAAACAGAGAAACGTGTTTTTGTTGCAGCCATCATCGCACCAGCCCTGGAGGTGCAGTCACCTCCCTACAAACACGATACATCCAGCGTTTTTCTTCCTCCTCAAGAGAAAAAAAAAATGTCTCCATCATCCTCCGGAGCAGGTCCTGCTTTCGTTACAGCCACTCGGATCTGGTGCTGGCGCCCAGTAACGAGACTAATCCTCCAGAGTATTTATAATCTCATTATTAAAGAATCCCAGGGGGGCAACAAAGCGGTGTTATTTATGTAAGATTTACTGTAATTTATTAACACTTTTGTTCTTTGTGTCGTCGGGTTTGAGTGTGAATTTATGGCTGTATGCACCCCCCCTCCCCTCCCGTTATTCTGGATCTTTCGCTTCTTTCTTGCATCTGAGGCCTAAATGCTTTCCAGACTAGCTGCCTCACAAACCAGCCCCTTTTATTTTAATATGTGAGATTCTGACATGTAAATAGATGCAAAAAAGAGAAGCCCTGGTGTATTTAACTGATTTCCGTGCATCTCTGTATTGTTTCGAGAGCGGATAGTGATGGAAATCGGGATGAAGCGGCGCTTGTGCGCAAATGCCAAGCCCATTTTTTTCCTCCTTTTTTTCATATTATCAACAGAGGAGAGCGCCCATGTCTCCGTGTGCTGTCACACGGCCAGCGCAGTGAACCAGGCTGCTTATCTGACACATATGGGCTCTTGGGTAATCCTCCCAGGGTCAGCGGACGCGATCTGACCCACAGTAGGTGCACGAAAGCCTTTTAACGTGAACCCTTTATGCGCGCCACATGAAAACAATATGTGATATTTCCCCCCCCCCCTTTCGGTTTGGTGGAGGGATGTTGGAGTGAGAATCTCTCGTCTCCTTCCTCGGACACACCTCTCTCCCACCCGCACTGGTTCTCACTCATTGCATCGATTTCTGTAACAATTACAGTGAAGAGGAGCTGGCATGTTGTAGTCTGTAACCGCAGCTGGGAGCCATTCCAACTGATCCACTGAAAGCAGTGAAACACATCTCAGTGCCATTTTTTTGTTTTTTTGATAAACTCAGACATTCTTCTGCAAGTTTCTGCAGCACTTGGGCAAGAGTTGTTACTGGAGAGAAGCGCTGGTATGCGCACAGGGAGGTCTGAGAGGGGCTCCTCCCCCCAAAAAACACTGCTGGACATGTTCAGATCAGCCTTGAGGCATCTATCCTCTAAAACCTTTAGACTGTAGACCATTCTCTGTTTTTGATTTGGGCATCTAAACCTGTCTAGTTCCTTGCGGGACTGTGGGTTATCACTGAAGCTGGATTACCAGCAGAACAAAGCTGGCAACTGAGTGCACACATCTCCTGCCAGGGGTCCCAGGTCCACTTCTTACTGTATGCATAATTAATTGAATGCTGGCAATATGAAGCAAAATTTCAACTGCAGACAAGCCAGGCGACGGTGTTGAGTTGTTGAAAACTGTCAATAAAAATGGGAAAGTTTCATATTTCCATTACAGCAGAACTTAAAAGTCATTGTCAGTACCCATGAGTGTTGTTATATTTGAATAATCACTGTGCAGAATATTTGGTACGACTGCCTTTATGCATGTAGATGAAATAATGTTTGATATCAGTTAAGTTGCCACATGATATGTCAGGGACCAGAAAAATGTTGGGTCTAGATTTTAGCTTTGAGATGTGTGATTGTACATGATGTATTTTTGGGAAAGTTATTTTTCCATACTGACGGATGTACAGTGGCTGTATTTTGGGTTTCTGGAGCACAGCACACAAAGTTTGTGAGCATCAAAATCAACATAGCAGAAGTCGAGACATCCTGACTTTTAGTCGCTAGCAGGAGTCAAACCCACGCTCTCCCATAATGCACCTTTGTAGCTTCTTTCTTCTCTGGTAAGAGAAATGCGTTTTTCAAACTTAGAAGCTCCATCTCACAATGCAGGTACCTCTTAAAGATTGGAACACAGGTTATTTATCTATATTTTTTACTTTCTCCACTACACTTTTAAGGGACATGTCAAGCTTTTTACTCTGCAGCATCATGTATTACTCTTTCCACAAAAAAGACCAGCTTGCCCAGCCATTCTCTTGTGTCTCACCATAGTTGTGGTTTCTTGTTTTCACCAAAGAGACATTTCCGCTCCCGACCACTCAGATGTTTTCATTTAAGTAGCTGTTTGAGGCACAAAGAAGTAAAATCATCTGAGGCTTCGTAAGACAGGGAAATGTATGCAGATTTGTTCAGCAGCACTCACTCATCAATCATCTGACCACCCCTGAGATTTATTCTGTGATCCTTTACATTCTGTAATCCTAATGTCTGATTTTGACTGTACTTTTACTTGTTATGATGTATTTTACATTGCTCTGTTATCAGTTTATAAGTAAAAAAAAAAAAAGGTTCGGTTAAAAAGCCAAAGGTCTCAAACTGACCCGACCTCCTTTTTGGGAATCATCAGCGGCGATGAGACCAAACAGCGTCCAAGCCTGAAAGCGATGCATCAGGTCAGGATTGTCATTAGGAGCAGTCTCATCATTTAACAAAAGAATGGGGTCATGCAGCATTAATACAGTCCCAAGCATTAGACACGGTCATCAATTGTCACTTGGCTAGAAAACATCAAGCCTGAACTGTCAAGTCAGAATTGAATGTCCAGTCTACCTAAAACAGTAGCAGCAATGCATAAGGAGAAGATCCTGAAGGGGAGATTGGCTAAATTAAATGAGGTGCAGTTTGAGTCCAGAACTTTATGATGGCACTTTGTATTTATAAAGCCTTTTCCTTCTACACACGACACTCATTCAGGTATGCAGGTATGTATGCTGTACAAACGGAGCAGTACAAATCCAAAAGAACTCACGAAGAAGCTGAAAGAAAACCTAAAGAACTGAAAACGCAGACGTGTGTAATGTAGTTAAAGATCCAGGCTGATGTGAGCAGTGAGGCTCTTTTGAAATAAATTAATCACTCTCCTTAATGTGACTGCCGACTCCATCATGGCCTCAAGCATCGGGCATTATGAGATGAATCCACACCGAGGTGCTCCATTTAGCAAAGACTGACAGCCTGTTGCCACATGTCGGCTCGAGTCCAAAGGCGACCGGATCCAGCCGGCCGGCTTCAGTTTGGACGGACCCGCCTGCGGAGCTTAGGCTGGCAGAATAAACAGCACCACAGCAATTAAGTCTCCGGAGTGGAGCTTTTCTAAAAGTTACTCAGATTTACTGTATTTGACTTCAGAGCTCAAAGAGGCAGCTGAGCTATTGATTTAAGGAAATATTCGTTTAAGTTAATTTATTAGTTAATTTATTAATTTTAAAAAGGCCCGAGCTTCACAAAAATGTCCATTTGCTGCTCTTTTCCTGTTTTAAATGATTTGAACATTGCAAGAAACTTGAGCACATCATCGTGAGAGTTTGAAAGTTGTTACCCACATTTAGATTCTCTTGATTTGTAAGATATCTTTTTGATATCACTTTATGTGTGCATTGATTCTAGTTTACTAAACACATAAAGGACAAGATAAACCTCACAGAGGTGTAATGTTTCACAGAACAAGCCTTTTTCTGAATGTGTTGCCTCATTAATAAGAAGAAGGAATGCCACAGCAGGATTTCAGCTGCATTCTTGTGCACACTTAATTGGCACCATGCTGATTGAGGACTGGCTCATTGCATTGGGAGACCTGCATGTGTGTGTGTGTGTTCATTGTGAACATACAGCAGCAGCTGGAGCGTCTGATTACTTAACAGTCTGCACCATGAAAACATGAGAAGAATTCCTCATATCTTGAATTCCATACTGCAAGATTGTGGCCTCAGAAATGTCGCGGTTTGTCTTTCACTTCTCTGGAACCTAGAAATACAAGTCTGGCATTGATTATGTGCCAATTATGTGGATGTGAACTGAAAGGAGGATGCGTGTGAAGATAGCAGAGCAGGGCGTGGCTGAAATCCTGAAGGTGAAATATTGCAAACATTAGCTGCTTGTAGATGCGGGACGGCGGGGTGGTGCCGTGTGCAGACCGGCCCTGCAAGATGTTTCCCCTCCAGCGCTTAGATGGAGGATAAAATGGAAACGGGCTCCACCTTCAGCCCCTCCGCTGCAGGGCCGGGCCCACATTAGGAAGGTAGAGTCAGAGTGTGCTGGCTGCCGGAGGCTGGGCCAGAACGCAGAGAGAGGGAGAGAGCGAGTGGTGAGCAAAGTAGGTCAGAGATACAGAGGCAATCAAGCATGAGAGCAGCATCCTCGTCTCTCAGCTGAGCTACACGCAGGGCTGGTGAGCCGGCAGGCCCGTACACGCCATCAGACGAATGGCTTTGTTTCTCCATGTGAGCCATTTTACCTCTAAAACAGTCACACACTGAATGAATTGGTCAATAACATTAAATTGGTTGAGAGTTGTTGGGATTTGTCAAGTATAAATGCTAAATATAATCTGGTTTCAGCTTCTCAGATGTGAGGTTGCTGCTTGTCTTTCCTTTTATGTCATAGTAAATGAAATATCTTTGTTTTTTGCACACTGAACACAGAAAATCTGCCCGGGTTTCTTCTGCAGTACAGAAGCTGAGACCGTTACTTGATCAGGCTGTCAATCTGTAGATAAAACTTCATTAATCTGTAAAAATGTCTTTCATTATTTTCATTATTCAAGCTCAGAGAATGTTAAAGAATATTAAGCTGAAGGGTCAGGGTCCCCAGATCGCTGCATATTTGTAATTCTACATGTTCAGATTCTAAAGGAAGCTGCACAAACTGTTCGTAAAGTCAAATCTGAGTCCACTTAACCCTCGTGCCATCATTATGACCTGCAGGGTTGCAGTTCTTCTAGTAGCCAATCTAAAAGCTAGTCAGTTCCCACAGACTTAAAATATCCAACTTTATATCAGAAATAAACATGTTTGCAGCCTGTTACAGATATAACAGCTGACAGGGTAACCCTTTTATAACTCATCTCTCTGGATTCTGGAATTATGGACGGGGTTTCTTTGATTGACAGGTGTCCTGATCACATGGCTGTGTTTAAGCTGTTGGTGCTGCTAAAGTGTTTTTAATGGGAAATAATACATGGTGCAGCCCATCTAAGCAGTTTGTGCTTCACTTTTGATTAATGAAATTCTACAGTTTTATTGTTTGGTTAGTTGGAAGTACTTAACAGATACCTGTGTCTGTGGATTTTATGGATATAGCTTGTAAAATACTATCTACTGTTAGCTGATGACTTAGCACTCCATTCACGTTTAAATATCGTCCCTTCTGGGTCCTAAAAGCCAACATGACAGTGACCAAAGTGCTGAATCAAACACACTGGCTGCATCTTTATATACAATTTATGGTTAATCTTTATGAGTAACATATCAGGAATTCTGCAGGGGTTCAAACTTATCTTAATTGTCCCACTAGGGGTAAAAACGGAAACACAGGAAATAAAGTGCATCTTGCTCTAAATTTGAGCTAAACGCACACACACACACACACACACACACACACACACACACACACACACCTAATTTCAGACTGCTTTTCTCACTGAGTGCTCGGAGCTCCTGGAGCTGTGTCAACATCCCTGTTGACCGAGCTCCTTGCAGAGCCGCGGTCTGTGCCAAGATCACATTTTCACACGCCCCTGAGAGGAACAAGCTGCATCAGCAGCCCTTTGAGGCTTTTCCCCCTCATGAAGCTGCGACAAAGACTGCTGTCATGTTCCCTTTCTGCAGCAGGTGAAATGTGTGTGTGTGTGTTTTTGTCCCAGTTCAAATCATTAAGGAGGTGCTGGTCCTGTCCAGCAAAGTGGCTGGTGTAAAGTTTGCAGAGGACCGAATTCAGTGAAATGCTCTTGGAAAGGAGAGTTTACAGGACTGCTTCCGTCCGAGCAGTTCTGATAACGGGTTTAAGATTGCCTCTATTTTTAAAATTAGTTGTGGTGAATCTGTTATGTATTTGAGCTATAGGTTCTTTATTTTGGCCTTACATTTACTGTCTCAGGCAGAGGATAAAGTACGAACTACAGCCATGATTCACACTAATGTACAGTGCTCGTGTACACATGATTATCGGCTGAAGGATCTACTCCTTATCAGACTCGAGTTTGTTTGCTCTCCAACCGTCTGAGCTCCCGGATGCAGAGTGAACGACCTCTCAGAGGGATTGTCTTCGCTGGCACGAGTGCTGCCTTCTCCTTGTTGTTTGGATTCTGTCATGTGTAACGCTACAATGAAGGGTTTTGTTGGGGAACTGTGTGTGAGGACCGGGAGTGCACTATTCATTAGACCTCCTATGGGATACACACTTATATAGTGTATTAGGACCTCCTCCTATGTTAATGAGTTTTTTTTGTAAGAATAAAACCGTTTTTAATCCATGTAGTTGTTGTTATCATTAAAGTACAAATAAACGGGCTGGTACTTCAATAGTGCTTTTCTACTCCATTTGACTACTCAGCGTAGCTGTAGCTGAGAAACCAGCTTATCTACAACAACTTGGCTAATGTGGACATGACAAAGTACGGTGTGCTTCTCCAGACAGTATGTGTGGGTCTGTGTTTAATGCTGAGACAGGTGGAGTCAAGTGATTGGCACATTAGAGTTTGCCCTGTTTGGATTTGGCCATTGGATGGTTCCAAGCTGACATCCACCTTTTCTCTCTCCCAGCCGTGAGCTACAACAGTTTAAGTAGCCCTTCAGTGGTAAACTGTAAACACTGAGCATACTCTATAAAAACCACACGCATTAGTGACTCTTTTTGTTGAACCACCTCTCCTGTTTTTGTCCTATAACAAAGTTTATCCTAGCTATCCGGGAATGAACGTAACAGCTACGTCTTGGGTGTATAATCAGGGTAGCTCAGCTCCACATGCCCGAGTTTTTAATTCCTTAAAGAAAGCCCACAGTATTGTCCTGAAACAGATGAACATATTTAATTTAGACAGGAGCTTGTTTGGCTTTAGCTGCGAATTAATAACACAATTGATTCTCCAGTCTAGTGAATATTTCCAGCAGAAAAAGTGAGGCAAAATAAAGTGTGGCGCTCACTTGCATAGAGGAATAATATCTATCAGGCTTTGATGAACTAGGTGATTGGATGAATTCTCTGTGTAATTGAACTATGAGAAGAACTGAGTTTCTTCGGGAAAACGAGCCTCTCTGTGGTGCTTAAACCTGATCTTGTTTCCACCTTGTCCCTTTTCTGCCATATGTGCTGAGTGTGAGGCGCTGTTTAAACACCCAAGGTCGGGAGATATGAAGGTACACAGAGGGAAGGTCGCATTGCTGGGCTGAGCGTGCCTTTAGGGTGGGTTTTATAGAGTGGGGTAACTATAGCAACAGTTCAGGCGCTGCTGCTCTTAAGACGACGTTTGCATCAGGTGACGTCACAGGAATTTGTGAGATTTGTTTTCAGTAAAAGCAGAGAGTTCAGGTGTTTCCGTATGGGGTCTGGCATGCTCCTGAACAACTCCTGGGTGATGAGGTTAGATGAGGTCCTACCAGGAGGAGGCCCTGCGGCAGATCCAGGACATAGAGACACTCTGTCTCTCAGCTAACTTACATCTGTGGGCATGCTTTGGTTACCTCCCAGAAAGACCTGGAGGGAGGTGGTTGGTTTGAGCGAGGTCTGGACATTTCAGTAGCACCGAGCTAAAGTAAGGGCAGCAGAAGATGGATGTATGGAGCAGGTTTTTCTTTTTTTTTTTTTAAATAAGCGTTCACAAGCTTATTATGATTTTATAAGCTGCTCATAGTATTTTCATGTGTAAATCTTAATCTGTAAAGTAACGAGTAATTGTATCGGCTGAATGAATGCAGTAACAGATAAAAGCCCAGAAGGATAAAGCATTAAATGGGTCAAACTTTCACTTTCATTCTTGAGGAAATCCACTTTCCCTCACTGAAATAGAAGCAGCAGTTTTTGCACTTCCTGATTTATTTCCGTGACTACTTTGACAATTTTATGTGCTACTATAATAGCCGCTTTAAGCAGTATTGTACATCTGAGAGATTAAAGTGTCATGTTTATGTGCCAAAGTAGACATCAGGGTGAAACCGAAGGCCAGAAGCTGCCAAATCTGCATCACCAAACAAATTCGGGGCACGCAGTTTGAATGCACAGACTGATTAAAGCTGTCCACACTGCCTGGGTGTTTGTGTGTTGTGTGTTTGTGTCAGAGGAGAGGGAAAAAAATATGATTCAGGCTGAAAAGTGCTGATGTAACCAGAGGCTCGGGTTTAATCTGATATGTAATCCTCTTTTTATGAGATTGGACACAATTCACATCTCAGCAGTTGAAGGAGCATGTCAGTGTTGTGTTGTACAGTGGGGAGCGTTTGCATCCTGATGACTTGCCTGTCACGGCTGAGATGTGGCTGCACTTGTTGTTGCAGTTAGTCAGTGGGTGTTTAGGAAGTGGAGCCCTGTCACAGCGAGGACAGCGTGCACATGGGCAGAGGGCACTATTTTTGTCTGTGAGGCTGTAACCTGAAGCGCTGACCCCACGTCAGGATGTATAAATAACAGGGTTTTCACAGGCAGAGTGTCTGTTTACATTCTGTGGTGACGGGCTTGTTCTGCAGGCCGGAAGACAAAGTGTCTGTTAAGTACGCCATCATTACAGCCAGTTTCTTGCTTGTCAGCTACTTTTAAGCTGACATGTGTAACGTTACACACCCTGGACCTTCAGTACTTCATTAATTTGCTTTTTTCTTTCTGCAGTCCAACCCACGACTGGCAATGGAGTACATGAACAACGCTTCGAACAGCTACAGTTCTGGAGACACCATGAGCAGCTCCTTAGCCAACATGACCATCAAGGATCAGCACCACCAGGAGAACGGAGTCAAAATGAAAGGTCAGACATTAGAAATAAAGTCTGGAAGCAAAATAGGATCCAACACACAAATGCAAACTCACTAAAAATGAACAGAAAGTGTCTTTAATGAGATCTTTTTCCAGCATGAGCCTCCAGCTTCAGCTCACCTTGTGAATCCTCTGAGCTCCACTGGTGGGTCTGAAATTAGTCTGATGACAGAGAGCTTTGAGATGTTGCTGCACATTGGTTGGCAGATGATTCAGATTAAACAATGAGCAGCTTTCTTTTCTTCTGTCTGCAAACCATTATTTCTCACAGCACGAGTAGAGATGATGCTATTTTTGTCCTGTTAGACCTACGCATGTTCAGTTTCCAAGGATACAAGAGATTACTTATCTGATGGTGCATGTCCACAGAATCTGTCAATTCCACGCTTCTCATTGATCGTAGCCAGCCGTCCCTCTAGTAGAGGGAAGACAGGAAATTATATGGCCCCACTCTTCATCAGTATAAAAGCATAGAGCAGGTTACTTTGTGCAATCAGGGGCATCCAGCTGATACAACACCTCTGGAAACTCTTGAAAAATTATTATTTTTAAGACAAAAATTAAAACAACAGCAACTTTTTTTTTAGAAATGTGTTTTTTGTTGTATGAGGAAAAACGGTGCAAGTGAGCTACCATGTTGGTTTCGGTTTAATATTTGCGATCAGCTCGTGTGAGGCTTTTATCTGATCAGGTTCTGCTCAGACTGTAGGAACGGGAGAGGCCTATCGAGGATCTATCATCACCTTTTTATCACTTATTTTTATTATCACAAATAATTAACTGTAAAAACTTAGTTAAGTTGAACTTTAAGTAAAAATCAGTGTAATAGGAATCATTTTAATTTCAGTCCATATTTTCCCTCCGTTGTCCACCTGCACTGACTCCTGCACTGAGAACCGCTGGCCTCGTGGCTCACAGTCGAGTGTCCAGTGTAACATACGTTCTCTGAACATACCCTAAGATTTATATATTATTAATCTGATGAAAACTGACCTACAGAAGTACAAACTAATTTTGTACACCAGCAACAAAAATCCGTCTGATGACCAAAATGATTATGAAATGTGAAAAATGCTAAATTTATACTTGTTGTATAATTTATACTTTTCATTTGCAGTTAAGCTCTAAAGGTTTATGAGGTGCCCACAACAATAAAACCTCTGAGGTATTATCATCCTTGTTCCACCTTAATAACAGCTTCCTGAAAAGGGATCAACGCACTGACTGTACATCAAAGACGGACATAGCCACCATGATCCCACCCACTGGGAGTGGCAATTAACTGACTGATTGATCACTGCTAACACTGAGGCTAAATGTTACATGTGGATAAGTGGGAGGAGAGCCGTTAGCAGGCTGTAATCAAAGTCTATGATCACATCACATAGACTAAGCTAGCTGCTAATTATAGTGAACTGTAAAAGTCTGTCTGAAATTGCAATTAAACTACAGCATGTTTGAGTGGAAATTATATAAAATATTCTAGTATTTAAATATAAATGTTTGAAACTTTGTGCTAAAGAATAAACTGTTTTGCTCTTTTGTGCAATAAACATAAGACAGTTTTTTCTTTTGAGCATGAAACACTTTTATTAAGTGATTTTTAATAGTAAGTTTCTTACCTATTTAGCATTTATAAGCATATAAAAGCCTGTAGTAAATGATTTGTCACACCTCATAATGTGGGCGTTTTCCTTTGTAGCACTGATGGAAGGAGGCCGTTATATAAACAGATTATTAGATCTTAATTTAACACAGTTGCCAAATTGTAAAATCCAGTTTGTCTTCATTAGAGAATTTAAATGCTGTACATTAATGATTTCATAAAGCTACATTTTAATGTGTTTTAACAATGTATGAAATGCATGTATTACCTGTGTTTGAAGCTCACAGGTAAAAGGGTTTCTAATTAAAGCTTAATTCTAGAATAGACATCAAAGAACATCAAATAGAAGAATTTAAATGTAGAGTTAAACAAATTACACTGTAGTCTGGGTGGAGGCCGTGCTCTGTTTTAATCTCTCCTTACATAATGGATAGAAGACATGCTCGACTGCAGCTGCACTGTGCTCTGTAATCCGGGCATCTGGGTCAGACCCCTGAGAAAGAGCCCTGTCTCCATCCAGCTCCACTGTTCGCTCGCAATTCAGTCCATAAACAATCGGGCCTTTAACGCAGCACAGAAAGCATTTTCAGAAAGCTCCATTTGATGACTGAAACGTAAACAAAAAGCAGATAAATGGCTAAAGATGCATCGTGTTTGCTTCACTGTGTTTGGACAGATTTATTCATCACAGAGCGAATAATCAGTGTCAGACCTCTCAGCAATGTGTTCTCCCCTCTTTTTTTTTTTAATCTACCCAAATCGACCACATGGCTAATTAGTACGTAGCCTAGCTTTCCCCAGTTTACAGCCCTCACTAGTGCATTCGTTCTCCCCGTTTCCATTTCCCATCATCTTATGTGCTAACAGGAAGCAGCGCACAGAGTCAGGTCCATCTGCAGGGGTAAACAACACATGTATCAGCAGTGAAACACAAAGTGAGTATTCCTTTAAGCAGGAGATGTGGCATGTGGAAAGTGACGTATTTGTAAAGTGAGATTAGTTAGTTTAGGATATTTAGAGCTTTTAGCCATCTGATGGTTTAGAGGTGCTTTACTTAGTTCTTTGGGGTGATGGTAAAATATTTAAATGCATATAAAATAAAACCTTTCAAAACTGTATCTATTGATCTGCAAGGAAGTGCGATACAAATGTGAGATAATTCATGTTATAAGAATGTTGTTTTCAACTGTAATCTCATAATTATGGGTTAAAAATGTCATAATTAAGAGATTTAGAGACTTTCCTAATCTTAATACCTCATAAATATTATTGTACTAACAATTATAAAATTAGATCCCATAATTAAGAGCTTATAAACAGAGCTTCATAATTAATCCCATAATGTTGATTTATTTCAGAATTCCTGAATTACAGCAGCACGACATAAATAACAATAAAGAGAAAATGCATCATAAAGAGTTCATTATTCTGATAAAGCTCTAGTGATAAAATCACAAGAACCTGTCTTGTAATTTACTGTCTCATAAAAATGAGTTAAAATCTCATAACTTGGAGATTCAGAGGGTTTTCTAATTTACTCACATTACTGTTACTCAGTATCACAAAGTCGTTACAGATCTGGAGGTTTTTGTAATTTTAATATAAATAGGGAAGATTCCCAATCTCATTACATTAAATTATTGTTTCATACTGACAAAATATCTCATAATTTAGATATTTAGAGTCAGATTCTTGATTTATCCTCTCATTATTATTACAAACATCTCAGCATTACAAGAAAGGACATTCTCATAATTCTGAGAAAACTAACTCCAGAATAGAATTTAATAAAATAAAGTAGAGTTGTGCTCCTGAATATGGATTTTCTTTAGACTGATCTCAGGTGTGTTGATTCACATCGACGTACACAGAGTGAAGATTTTCCTCTTTTTGGTCGCAGCTCGTACCAGAGACACCGTCTGAGTCCATAACGGGACAGATTTTAACATTTCGGTGGTGTCATTAAAAACTACCTGATTAGGCCTCCAGGCATTTCTCAGTGTTCTTGGTTGCCATGGTGACCCATCCCCACTGTGTCTGAACTCTATGGATGCTGCAGACATGAAACAACCTTCCTGTTAAAATTCATTAGTCTCAAAATCTGAAAAACGTAAAAAACGGGGCAATTGGGTTTCTTCTTCATTCAGTCTTTAATGTTTTGTCATAAGCTTTTTTGCACTTTTCTTCTTTATGAAATTAATTTAAGATAGTAAGATATCCTGTAAGTGGTGTATAGCAAAAACAAAGGCACCAAATACTAAACTGACTGCCAGACTTTTATTTATTAAAAATAATTAATTAATAAAACACTAAAACTTTAGGCTGTTTTGTTTTTTTTTGTTTTTGTTTTTAACTTTTTAGCTACTCCCCTGAACTGCTGATACTTGTGATTAGCAAAATGGGGTAACGTCTAGGCCGTCTGGATTTTTGTTGATTTGTTGAAGTCTTTACATGAACCAGATTATATGTAAGGATGACCTAACGGACACACAACAGTATAATCCATGAAATCTATTTCTAGTTTTCTATACCGGCCTTAATATAATCCAAATCTGCCGTGTACCCCTCAGTAAAACTGAGGCTGACACCACTGTCTTAATGCATCAAAATCATTCCAGAAATAGTCTTGCTTTTTGGAAAATCGAGGCAGTAGCTCTGCTATAGTTCAGTATTTAATGTTTTAAGGTGAGTAGACTGTGAATAAATGTCTGTGTTTCTTCCTTAAACAGAGCCGACTGAAGACTTTTCATGGTTCTGGGATAAATGTCAGACTGCTGCTGATGTTTTTCAACCATTTTGAATTCTGCTTCACAGCTGAACTCTGCGCGGCGTGTGTGCTTGGTTTTTTCCAAGTTTCTGTCACGATTACCTTGGGTTTGACCTCCGGTTTACCTTTGATTTGCAGAGGATGAAGCAGCACTCAGTGAAAATGGGGTGAATTCTGTGTCTGAGCTCTCTCAGCCAGACAGCAGCCACTGTGATGACGAGGTGCAGCCCGGTACGCCCGCCTGCGCTTCTGACATGAAGTCTGAGCTGCAGCTTAACCTGTGTTTTAGCTCTTATTTAGCATGGTTCAGTTTGTCTGCAAGTCATCACTTGATTTATCTTCTTTATTTAGAGCTGTATTGAGAGAAACACTCTCCTTGGTTTGCTGATTTTCTTTTGCTCCCTAACTCTAACCTTTTATGATTCAAATTTGAGTTTTTTTCTTGCTAAAACCTTTTGATTTGCCTGATTCTACAGTGAGGCACATGGAGTTGTGTTGTTACCACACAGAGTGCAATAAGAGCCAGCGAACATGAACAGATCAGTGACTAACAAGGAAAACAATGCCCCTCTGTGCCTGTAAGATGTGGCCACAGTAGCGTCACTCCAGCCCGGGTCAAGCAGGCTTTGATCATAAATACTGAGACTGACAGCTTTTCCAAAGCAAAGCGAGGTGGGAAGTCATCGGGCTGAAAAACCTCCTTGATCTCTTTAACAGCTTCTGAAGCTGCCGACGTGTGGTAGCAAACACAACATTAGCCTGAGCTGTGTGAACCTGATGAAGTGTCAGATTAGACTTTCACAATTCCTGTTGATGTTTGACTCAGATCCATTTATCCAACAGCAGAGGCACCTGCAGAGAAAGCAGGAGCTGAAGATACAGAGAGCACCATGAGTAAAGACGAGGGGCAACTCGGTACGCCTCCAGATGCTGAGCTGCTGCCTCTTTTCTGCTGCTCGTGCTTCCTTTTGTTTCCCCAGCATCGTTAAAAGAATAGCAGGACATTTTGAGAAATACAGTTACTCGATGAGAAGATTTTGCAGCTACAGCTGTTAGTTTAGCTTAGCTTAGCACGAGACTCCACTCGTTTACATGGGTTATGTATTTAGTGGACGCAGAAGGCCGCCTGACACATCCTCTAACACTCAGAGTAGTTTATTAAAAGGTTTTCTCACATGAACTACAGAAGAGTTCGACTTCATTCACGTTTGAAATGCTCATGATGTGTAAAGGCCAGAAAATTTGAGTGCATGCAGGAGACCCAGGTTGGTTCCACATTTGGGAAGAGGAAGGAAAAGGAAAATTCCATCAAAAATAGATACCAAATTGAAAATTCAGGGAGTTCGAATGAATTTAATAGTAGACTGACCTTCTGTCTCCACAGATATGCATTAAGAGACACGGCCACCCCATACCATATAATAGCTAACAAAATGCAGTTTAATTAAAATTGTAAATACTTTTATTTTCCTGGGTGGTAGAAGTAATGATAAGTGTCCTTCATACCCATTGTTTTGTTTAAAAAAATCAATGTTTATGAAAATATGGGCAGTAAAGCAAAGTTAAAAATATATGAGCTAGTTTTCTCTGTTACCCATGCTCATTATAAGCTAAGCTAGTTGACTGTAGCTAATATTGTCTTTTTATTTTGCGTGTACAGACGTGAGAACAGTGTTAGTTTCTTCCCAGGCCATTAAACACTGTGATTATTCTCAGAAATTCCTCCAGTGTTATTAAGATTGTTGCAAACTTCACTTTTTTCCGTGGATTTTGTTTTTTATATACATTTTCTTTCGCTTACATTGTTTGGTTAGTTGGTTAGTTTTAGGCACAAAACTACTTGGTGAGGTTTAGAAAAGGGTAACGAGTTTGGTTAAAAGTCGCCCCTGCACAACATTAACCCTGCACGCTGTAAAATGACATAAAAGGTGATGGTGAGTCGTTGCTGATGCCAGAGGACACCTTTGTGACTTCTTATTCTTAGATAACTCTCACAAAAGAAAGCTGATAAGTGTATTTTTCAAAGTGTCTGACCAAAGCTTCCTGCTGCTGCTCTGTATGTTTGTGCGTTTCTTTCAGCATCTTGACTGGAAAACAGAGTTTCTGGGTTTCTGTTTTGGCTTTGCTCTTTTCTTCCAATGCTTACTTTCAGACGGTTATATGCGGCCCCTTCCAGAACTGCAACATGATCGTAAGCAGGCTCGAGAGGCAAACATTTCCCCCTTTTTTTAAACAAAAAGATGGTTACATCCCGGCTATTTCAGAATGAAAGGAACGGCCAGACCACAGGCAGATTTAAGACTCCTGTGATCTGTTAAACAGATGCACGGTTGCGGGGAAAGCCAGGGTAATGTTAAAAACAGCTGAAGTACCACACAGAGCACCGACGTTCAGTGTGGTACTGCTGCACGGGGCAAGAAAATAAAAGCCTAACAGCGCCGTGCGTTTGCTTATCCATCTTTATGATTTTGAATGATGTCTTTATCTAACTGGTATTTGCTGTGGGCTTTCTGCTTTGACTGAAGACATGCTGTATGCAAGCTTTTATTGATTCGTTTGCACCGGGTGAGTGTATTAATCACACACGAGTGAAAGAAAGCCATTACTGACTGAGCTCTCTATCTTTTCCATCTGTCTCATTATGTTCCATCAGCAGCAGGAGGAGCATCTTCAACAGGTAGGCTGTTGTATGTTTTATTGATTGCACGTAGACAGCATTTATTTACTGCAGGAGATAGATATGAATGAGCCTAGGTGGAATGAAAGTAACCCCAGAGAGGAAGGAGCTGATCACTGTATCTGTTTTATTTTAGTATGTTCCATTTAATGTTGAATTAAATGTATCATTTATTTTATACAGTTGTAGTCAGAGGTTTACAGACGCTCATAAATATTGTGGTAATTTTGGGCTTTTAATGATTTCTTTGAACAGTTTTTTTTCTCGAGGGTTAAATGATTGTGCAACATACATCTTTATTGACTTTAAAACAACAAAAACAAAAGTTTTTTTGGATTTTCTCTAAGCCACACATAGTCAAAATGATACATATAGGTTCAAATATATTTGTACACTCCCACTAATATCTGTTTAAAAGTCCCTTAGCAAGTTGCAACTCGGCCAGATGTTTTTAGTATCCATCAACAAGCCTGTTGGCATAATTCTGTCTGGATATTTGCCCACTGTTCTTGGCAGAATTGGTGGAATTAATTTAAACTGGTTGGTTTCCTGGCACGGACACGACTTTTAATCGTAATCCACAAATTTTCAAATCAAAGCGTTAAGGTCGGGGCTTTGGGGAGGCCATTGGTTTATACATTTATAGTCTTTATTGTAGGGTCTTTACCTTACAATATAAAGCACCTTGAGACAACTGTTTGGCGCTATATAAATAAAATTGAATTTTATAGTCCTTCTTCTTCATTATTCCATCCACTTTGAGCATGATGGTACCATCAACATGCTTGACAGTTGGTACAGTGTTCTTAGGCTTGAAAGCGTCACCTGTACTCCAAACATACCTCTGGTCATGGTGACCACACAGCTCAATCTTTGTCTCGCCTGGTCATCAGGTCTTTCTCCAGAAGGCATTTGGCTTGTCCATGAGGGCAACTGCAAATTTCAGTCAAGCTTGAAGGTCTTGGTGTTGATTTTGGAGCATTGGATTTTGGATTTTGGAGGGGTTTCTTGTTTGGTCAGCATCCTCTCAGTCCCTGAAGATGTAAATCTTGCTTCACTGTGGTCAGTCATGCTGGTGTTCAAGCAGTTTCATGGCAGGCTTGAGCCTTGGTGGTTGTTCCTGAACATCCTAACCAGTTTACTCTCATCTGAGGATGACACTTTGGGTCTTCTTCCTCAGCAAAGCAGTGACAGAATAACTTTTACTTTCATACAGTTGTTTAAACTGCTGACCATAAAACTGCAGTTTTTTTTTAGAAATGGCTCCAAGCAACCTTTCTAACTTCCAAATGCTACAAAGAAGAACTACCAGCTGTAATCAATCACACTCACTAATGAGAAGTTAATGGACCTCTGCTTTGTCAAGTTAGAACCTTCAACACCATTTATTCAAAGATTTAAGTGGATGCATGTATATATCTGAGCCTGTATCTATAATTTAATATTTTTTAAAATAAATTCAAACTTGTGCATCCAGTTCTTGTTTTTTAAAGCCATTAAACATGGATGCTGTACAACCATTCCACTCTGGAAAAGGAACATTTCAAGGAAATAATTAAAAGCCCCAAATTACCACAGCATCCATGTTTACATATGTAAACCTCTGACCACAGTTTCTGATTTTCCTGCTACTATATTAAAGAGTCTGGAGTGTTCCACCTGAATTCAGATGTAATCAGTCAATTCAGTTTATTTAAATGCTAAAACCCACAAATCTTTAAAACACCACCTTCTTCTATCGGCTGATTCCTTTAAGGGATCGGCAGAACAGATCATCTGCCTCCATCTAAACCTTACCCCGAGCATCATTTTAAAAGTTAAAAACAACAAACTTGTGCAATATGTAAATATAATAATTTAGCATGAGTTATTATTTTTTCATTATTTTATTTTTAAAGTATTTCTATAGTTTTAAAATGGCACTTACCACCCAACAGTAACAATAATAAACAATTAAGCAATTTTTTTAATAATTATTATTCCGTTTTTACATATTTTATTTGTTTTGTATTTCAGCTTTTGCAGTTACAGTTTGAGATTCCTGGAATTGAAAGACATTATTTTCAGTTTAAAAGGAAAGTGTGTTATAATGAATTGTTTTTCTGATATTGATCGTTTGACCAGATACTGTAAATGTTGAGGGAAATCAAAACCATTCAGTCCCAAACATTTTTCAGTTCAAGTAGTCCTGACAAGTCGGTGTACACGGATAGCCTCCGCATTGTATCAAAGTCGAAGGAATTCATGACGTTTTTGGCTAATTAAGCTGAAGGACTGATGACCTCATAACACGCCAAAGTGTCCAAATTTGCAAATATTTCTTCTTGGCTCAGAGTATTCGTCATATTTTAATGAAACTTGTACACAGTGATCTCCTAATGCGTCTTCCCCCACACTGTCCTCAGGCTCAAGGTCACTGTGAAGGTTGACCGACTGGTGGAAGCGGAAATAAATAATTATTCCTTCCTTCACAACCGTGGCTCAGTGTGTTGGATATACAGTGCAGCCAACTAAAGAAAAATCAAACTAGAAAAAGATGAATGACACATCTCCAACTTAAAGATGATCCTGTAAATGAAACTGAATAGAAACAGCTCTGCACTGGCTAAACCTGCTTTAACAAGGGTTCCTGATAATAAAGACTCTGTAGTCCACTCTCCATCATGACCTGGCATACACCCCTGTATCCAGTGGCTCCTCCCACTCCTTGAAATAACAATTAAATATAAATTAAATAAGTTAATGGATAATTCTATATGTTTAAGGGAAAATTAATTTATAGTGTGATCATACATGTATGTATCTACAAAACTTTTCAAGGTTTTTATCATTTAATGCCAGAATGAGGAAATTTGCTTCCCAGGTGTGGTCATTTAATGATTCATTTTTGCATAATTATATGATATTAACGTCCAAATATATTCTTGTGAAACACTCCAGACTTGTGTGTTTAATTGAAGGTCCACTGTGGGGTGGGATACGTTATTTTTGCACTGCCAGAGTCGGCTCAGAAAGGCTTTACATCACATTTTAATCACTTATTCTTTAACAGCATAAATCACTGGTCTGTGTGTTGTGTTCACTGGAATGCATCATCTCTCCGTCTGACACCCAAGTGTGATGCATTACTGTCCATTTTTTATTTTGTTTTCATGTGAACTCACACTTTTCCACCTTTAATCACTTCTCAGTTTGTCGTCTTGCATCATCACCGCTCACAGCTCTCTGAGTGTCTGGTGTTTGTTCTGGGTAATCAAACAGTCTTTTATTTTCCCTCATCACTTCTCCACTTCTTTGTTTTTTGTTTTTTGCTTCATTGGGGAGATGGATAACAAGTGCTGCTGTGAATGTCACCATTAATCTGCTTTCCAAACAAATTAGCGAGGCCTGGTTCTGGAGTCCGGGGTGAGTTTGGATTTGCAGAGCCCGATCTGCACGGAGGTGCTGGGAAGGGCGTTGACTTCATGGGAGCTTCCTGCTCTCTGGACCCAGGAAGCAAAGCAGTGGGAGAGTGTGGGAAGAGGCTAAGTGAGTCTTCGTGGGTCTCTGAAGACCTCAGCTGCGGGTCAGAGATTAGACGGGACGTGCAGGCCAGCAGGGGGAGCCCTGAGTGGGCAGGAACTGCAGATCCTCAGAGGGCCATCAGCCTCGATGCCTCCGAGTGCCTGCGTGAAATGAGCAACCTCTCTGGAATGTCTTTAGTCCGCAGCATGGCTTTGGAGGACCTGACATCCATTGGGGACAGAAACTCATTTCAGGAGCTCATTTCTGAAGAAACAAACGATGGACCGACTGCTGAAGGAGCAGCTCCGAAGCCCCTCGGTGACTCCGGAAGAAAAAATATCACGTCAGAAACACAACGGGCTCCTCATATGCAAAGTGCGCTCCAGTCTAGCTCAGATTCTCATGCTGAAGACCTTTCCGAGAAGCATCGCCTTTTTAACAAATTGCCATCTGACACGGCAGCTGAAAACAGCGGTGACTCATCGTTACATACAGCCAGCTATTCAAAGCCTGACATTTCTAATGACTCAGAGATGAGGCGCGGTGTGGCTCAGACCACCGGCACGGCCGAGCTCCAGAAAACGCCCCCCCAAAGCACCCGAGCCAGAAAGTCTTTGGTGCCGGTCGCTGTTTTCAAAGGTCTGTGTGCTGTCATGTTCACCAGTTCAGAACCAGTCCTCTTCAGTTAACTCCTTCCACTCCTTTGATTTCCAACGCAGCTTCTGCTCTGTGTTATGCAGCACTCTCCCTCCGAAGTGTTTCTATGGACATTAACTTTGACCCGAGGAGAAGCTTGTCGTCCTCCCTCCCCCCACTTTAGCGTTTTTCTTTCATCTCTCCATCTCTGCTCACTTTGCTGGTTATGCAGCCCTAAAAAAAAGCCACGTTTTTGTTTTATGTGTTTTCTTGCATGCTGCATGCCCAACATCACTCATTTCACTTTCCATGAGAATGCATTCTGGCACGCTCATGGAAGCAAAAGTCTTAACTTACTGCACTTGGGTGGATATAAAAAATAATATAGATATTAAACTTAAAAAAAAATGTGCCAAAAGCTAAAGTTTGCTTCTATTTCTTTTCTATAGCTCAAGGAATGATGGATAACGGAGATAAGGTACGTCACCAACGGCATTTTTTAGGTTCAGTCGCTCATTTCTTTAAGCCTTTTATTTGTGGTGAAAAATTCTGGTTTATTAAAACTTTTGCTTTTATTTTCTTTAGTTAACAAACACGACATATTATTACCTATGCCTATCACATATATTTAACACTTAACTGAACTCCTCCCAGCGAGACTGTTGAGCTCTCAGTAATTACTCTTTTATTATCAGACTAAGAAAATACTGCAGTTTAACTCAAACTGGAGCACAAACACTGCAAACTATAATATTTGTTGTATAATCCCATCAAAATGCTGCAAAAGCACCAATATCAAAAACCTGGTGGACTCCAATTAGTGGAGGTGATTCATAATAAACAGCTAGCAGCTACACCTGCCTGTGTTGGGAGATGCATCAATAAAGCGTGTCCCTAACTCCGGTGTGCAGGTGGGAGAATAATTCGGGGGGGGGGGCTTTTTATTTCCACTGTAAAGTTGAACATTTTAACATGCGAGTCTATGGGGAGTCACTCACGTTTGGAGCAAGCCTCAAGTGGCCACAAGAGGAACTGCAGTTTTTAGGCACTGACCTCATTTCTGGATGATGGATGATGCCTCTTGACTTTAACCAACAACTCTATAAAAGCTGGTTCATGCACCAGCCTGATTTGCCCAAGAGCACACCCCCTTGCACTTCCAAATATAATAAGAAGAAGAATAAATTGGATTGGACGCCCCATCTAAACAGCAGGTAGGTGGGGCTTTTGTGTCTGAGATGACCATATTAGGGATATCCCCTCTCTTAGCACTGCATGCAGTGTAAATGAATAAAAAAGATTCTATCTGTTATATGTGACCAGATGTTTGTGTAGATACAAGATCCAAGTTATAATAAACCAGAACATTTTAGTCATGTCATAAAACAATCCTTTATTTTTATCATCTTTCAGTTATTTTAATCATTCTTTTGTTTTGTGGTCATTGTCATTAGACCTTTTGTTTTTCATTAATTTCTTCCTCTTCATGAAAAAGACTCACACTGCCACCACACCGACCTCTTCCCCTCAAAGACCGTCCATAACCGCCAAGGGCACCAAATCACCCGCATCCTCCCGAAATGGCCACAGCTCGATCCCCATTAAAGTCAGCAGCACAGGGCCCAGGCAGCCCGGAGTAAGTACAGGTCTGAATGCAGCTTAGAGCTCAGACGTGAGCCGACTGGCTCGCGCTTAGTTTTCTTCACACTCGCTGACTGAATCTTGTTTGAAAAGGTCAAAGAAAAACATGGACTGGAACCTGATTCCTCCCTCTATTATACGAAGTAAAGACTCATCAATTCGTCACTGATTAGTGTGCAATGTTACTGCACTCAACCATCTCCAAGTAAATGTAAAGAAGTCTTCCTGCTGGAAACTAAAATACTGTTTTGGTGACTTTCAGAGTGGTGCAAAGTCTCAGACTCCAGGGGCCAAAACTTCTGCCAGAACTGCAGCTCAACCAGGTATGAGCCGAGGACTTTGTGCTAAACTCAACTTTTATTTTATTGATTTTAGTATGGAAGCCTAAAGAGGACTGTATTAGCCTTATAATTTAAACCTGAAACATGCTAATTTTTACATCAAAAGGGGTTTGGCTGTAAATGTAAATGCATTTTTACTTTTAGTTTTAGTTTGCAGACTGTGATTGCCCTTTTCAGTTAAATATTACGGTAATTTTTTTATGCTGAGAGTCAACATTTACAGTGTTGACCCTTCTTATTCACAACGTCTGTAATTCTCTGTGGCATGCTGGATATCAGCTTCTGGGCCAAATCCTGATTGATCAAGATCCATCCTTCTGGAAAATATGTATTTGCCGACTGGCTGGGATTGGTTGTTAGACGTTCCTAGTGGTAGTCGCTTTGGTTGCTTGCAGATTGCTGCAGTCACTTGTAGTCCCTGATAGACACTGAGTTGTCGGCAACACTGGCCGTGCTGTAGTGCTTGTGCCTCACCGCTTCAACCAACATGTCTCAGAAGGTACAAGCAGGTTTTAGGTGCCAGCGACCTTCAGCAACCACATGCCAACCAGCTGGTAGAGGTCGCTGACCAGTCTCTGTGTGACTGGATCCATGGTTAGGACACTGCCCACAACTAACCAAGAATCAGTGGACTCTTTGCATAAATGTGATTTATGTACCAGTAGAAATTTCATTATTCTTTACTAAAACATGCATAAAATAATCTCCCCCCAAAAATCCAAAAGCAACAAAGTGAATGAAAAACAAAAATTGTGTCAGTGGCAAAACTTTTGGGTACAGCTGTGCAGAGAAACTCTTTAATAAAGAATGGCGCCTAATGGGTAAAATAATTATTTAGTCTGCTCTTAAACAAGCTCGTTTTTAAATTATTATTTTAATATAGTCCCCTATAGGCTTCCATATTTTTGGAGTACGAGTTAAGAGTTGCTTATGATGTGTTATATTTTCTGTGATATAGCTTGTGCCAACAAATCCCTCATGCCAAAAAATGAAAAAGGTAAAAAAAAAAAAATAAAGCAAATGATTAGAATTCACTTCCAGCCTAGCATGGCCACAATGCCATGGTCTGATCTGCTTTTTCTGGAACAAACTCGGTCAGCTTTTAGCCAGTAGAGCTCCTAGTATGCTTTATTTTTTATTATTTTTGAATCATTTCTTCTACATGCATGACTCACCACGCTGTAAACCTCCTAACCTATAATTTCTCTGGTTCCTTAAGATGCCAGGAGTGGACAGAGCAGCCCCGGCACTCCCAAATCCCCGGCTAGCCAATCAAATTCTGCAAAGTCGGGGGCCGAGGCCAACAAAGTGAAGAAGGTGGCTGTGGTGCGCTCCACCCCCAAATCCCCGGGCTCGCTGAAGAGCCGCCCGCCGGCTCCTCTGGCTGCCGCGGTGCCGCTGCCAGACCTGAAGAACGTCAGGTCCAAGATCGGCTCCACAGAAAACATCAAACATCAGCCCGGAGGAGGAAAGGTAACCCGGGAAATACTCTGAATACACCCCCTCACAGAACACTGCCCACTGATCCACTGAGTTTGCAGATTTGAGTTTTAACATTCACGTGACCGAGTGGAGTCGTCTACGACCCCAGGCGTATATTTCTATGTGCCATTGTGTTTTTTTAATCATAAAACCTTTTTTCTAACACAAATTTCTCCCTGTTTCCACAGCGTTTCATTTTGGCCTATTGGGGTATCACGGATAGCCACAAAGCTGTTTTTAACATCATAGGCTTTGATTTTATTGAATTTCTTCGTCTTTTAATCGCTACATTGTGATTAAACATTGTGATGTTTTGCAGTGAACCATGGCTAACAGGCCGAGAGCCTTGAGAGTCGTTTCATTTATAAAAACGGTCAAATCTGAGAAAAGTTCCTCAGAATCAGCTGATATTTCTGCACAATAACCTAATGAAATCAGGCAGGAAGTACAGGTTATGTCCAGTTTTCAGGTCTGAGAAGCACCGCTATTAAAAACTGCAAATCAGTTTTGTGTAAAATCTGATGACCCCACTCGGTCATTTTACTTGCTTGAGTGTTAATACCAACAAGAAGGCCCTGAACCCTTTGTTGTTTCTTCCACCTACCTTTTCCCTTTCGTGCTAGTTTCCAGAGTGGATTTGCTCGTTTAGTTTTTTACTTGTTCCAGTGTTACTTTTATTATTACATATAGGGCATTATTTCAGGGACGGCAGCTCTGAAGAGAATGAAGAGCACACAGTTTAACTAGTAAGTTTAACACAGACTTGGAGAGAAGAGCACAGACAGGTGAGGGAGACAGGTGTAACAGTGAAGATGTAAGGGGGATGTAGTCAAGGTAAGAGGGAAAAGAAGATGCTGGGATAAGGTGAGATGGAGGCAGATGGTCTGTGTGGTGACCCTAAAAAGAGGAATCAAAAAAAGAAGAATAGATGATGATAATTTGTCAGGGTGAGATTTCAGAACAGGTGTTATGATACAAACAGGTCAGGAGGCCGACTCACAGTAATGTGCACACCTCAGGTCTCAACAGACAAATACACTAAAGATGATTTAATTCAAGTTAGTTTTGATAAGTACACAATGTAACTTTTTTTTTTCAAAAGATATTTTATTGTTATTATTATTATTTTTTATTTCAGTATTATTTAGCTCTAATCATCCCGGTGCAGCCGTGTCTCTCAGAAATGTTTGTGAAAGTAAAACTCCAGTCTGCAGCTCAGTGTGTCGAGTGTAGTCTGCAGTGCGATGTCGTAATGTGTATGTGTGTGTGTGTGTGTGTGGCGCTAGAGGTTTATTTTAGCTAAAGCCATGCAGGTCTTTGGTCTAATTTTACTCAGGGTGCAGTCACGTGTCCGATGTTTTACTGATGAAACTCAAAAGGATCACATGTTGTGATATTTATGGACCAAAATAAATAATTCAGCTCCCTTCAGAGTTCAGACTAGAAAGTCTTTATTCTGGAAGAAGAAGAGCTGAAAATCAGTCTTTGGTTCTGGTCAGTGTTGGACTTGTAAAGAAATGAGAAGAAGTGAAGACCAATGCACACTTTGAATTATCGACTTTCCCCAACCCCGCATGCGGTCACACTCCCGCACGAGTTTCTCCCCACTTCTTTAAGGCTTGAATCAAATCAAACCATCGTCTAAACTCTAAATCTAAAAGCTGACATTTTCACTTTTCCAGGTACAAATCCTTGATCAGAAGTTGGACTTTAGTAATGTGCAGTCTAAGTGTGGCTCCAAAGACAATATCAAACATGTACCCGGTGGCGGCAATGTGAGTAACTGGGGGATGAACTCAACTCCAGACTCTTGAGTATCTCTGCAGTTATGACCATCAGAAACTAACTCCTGGTAAAAGCAAAGTGCTCTCCTCTAATGATCCAATCAGAAGGTGGACTCGGATGTGGAAACACATCTGCTCAATAATCCCTAATCAGCATGGACTGCATATAAAAGATGGATGTAGCCACTGTGGCATCACTCACCCTGGTTTGCTGAGTCCCATTTAACAGCCTTGAGCTGATTGTTTTGGTCTTCGATGCCTCAGCTTTGGCTGAGAAACAGAGGTACGCAATGCAGCAGCATCTTCCAGGTCACAAGGAAGGGCGGCCTTAAACACACAGGCACCAGGATAATCATAAGCTTTCTTTAGTTTGTTGACAGTCTCAAAGAGGTTTATGGTGCTGCACTGGAAACCACCTTTTTATTGCTTTGGTCATTAGCAGATTGTCACCTGTAGTTAGCATGGAAGACGGCGACTTGTCTGCCAGCTGCACCAACCAGAAATGGTTCACCTTCAGAGTACAAGTTGTGTCCTGCTGCTGCAACCAGCGTGTTTCAAAAGGCACAACTTGTATTTTGAAGTGGTTTGTGACGCACTTTTTCAAGTTTCACGACCGCTCCACAAACAGACAAGTCGGCTTCTACCGTGCAAACTATGGGTGACTGCGGCATTCTGCTAGCAACTAAAGCAATAACAAGGAGGTTGTGGGTGCAGAACCTTTTTTGCATCAGCCAGCAACCAGTTGGTGAATACACAGTTTTCTCTAGAGAACCAGGTGGTTGCTGGGTGGTTGCCAACTAGTCTCTAAGTCTGTAAGACTGAGACCTAACCGACCAATCAGACAGCATTAGCAGAATGACGACGCTTTATGGCAAAATAAGCTCCACTCTAAGAAAAAAGAAAAGAAAAAAAATGAAGAAAAATAGCTGTTGGCTCAATTCAGTCGTATGCATTGAGTTGCTACTATGTGATTGGCTAATTAGTTATTCCATTATGAGCAGAAGAATAGGTGTACCTTACAAAAACTGTTTTTTGCTACTACAGGAGTCGCCCTCTGCTGGACACAGAAAGAATGCAGGTTTCATTCAGTTCGCTGTTCAGACCCAGAAGCTACGACCATCATTTATATACAGTCTATGCACATAAGACTGAAGTTTTTATATGATTTTAATTCTTTCACTGAAAACTGGTGATGTATTGTGCTAAAGCTGGCATCTTTAACATTATACTGATTATTGATTTGCTTTTAATACAGAAAAAAAACAAATACTGTTATATTGTTCTGATATTTAACAAATAGCTTGCTCTCTCTCTCTCAGTTAACATTAACACAGCTAGAGCCTCCTCGAGTTGGTTATGTTGACAAATTTGAGCAATTTTCTTAAAAAATTTAACAAAACTTTTAGTATTTCTTTTTCATTTAAGTTATTTTGTAAGTGCACTGTATTTTCTTAGTTGCTTTTTGTTTTTTATTCATATTTCTGTTTCTAAAAAGATTTTTTTTTACGCTTAATTAAGTTTTAATTAACTTTAATACCCTTGCTAAAAACATCTGTTTCAAACTCTGCAGCAGCATTAAAACATCACCACTTTTGCAATCTGCACTAAAATCGTCAGAAAACTTGAAATAGTTTCAGACGCTGCTTATGTGACAAAGTGTGACAAATATGCAGAGTTACAGATGGCAGCTTTAATGTCGAGATCTCTTTCACCATCTCACTTCCTCCTTTCGGGCTGACTCCCTTCCCCCCAGCTCTTCTCGTTTTGTTCCCTGAAGAATTTACTTTTTTTTTTTGTCTTGTTGCAGGTCAAAATCGTTGAGAAGAAACTGGACTTAAGTAACGTCCAATCTCGCTGCGGTTCTAAAGACAACCTAAAGCACACGCCTGGCGGAGGCAAGGTGAGAGATACTGTAGCTTTAAAAGAAGTCCCGCAAATTCCACAAAGGCACAAGCAAAGGGATTATTCACAAAGCCTGTTGCATCATTTACAAGTGCAGTTCAGTTTGTTTTACAAAAAAAAGCTACTTCCTCTCATTACAGTAGCGTCATTCTATGAAAATCAGCAGGTACCTCACACCTGACCTCATCAGAATCAACTGATTATGTACTGAAAATGTCACGTGGACCCAAACACACCAGGCTTCCCCTGCAGCCTTGCTGCTCTATGACTCAAAGGGATAACAGTCTCCCCCTCACCTGTGCACTTTTCCATCCAGACTGAAAGATTTCAGAGGTTTTCAGAGTCTGACACGACTAAATCTACAGCTTCATCAGTTCAGTTAAAGTTCAAGCACATCCTCTCAATAAAAAGAGGAAATGTTGAATAAATTTTTACAAATTCTGTGAAAAGAGCAGTCGTGGTAAATAATCTCGATCTTTTCCAAAGTACCTGTGATTATGATGCCAGAGATGGTCAGCAGGAACAAGAAATATCGTCCACACCGTTACACCACCTCGTCCATCCTGAACCATTCATGTGAGGCAGGATGGATCCGTGCTTTCGTGGTGTTTATGCCAAATTCTGACCCTACCATCTAAATGTCGCAGCAGAGACTCATCAGACCGGGCAACGTTTTTCAGTCTTCAGTTGTCTAATTGCAGTCCATCTGCCTCAAGGTTCGACGTGTTGTGCATTTAGAGATTTCCCTGTGAACCCACAGATGGATGTGTGGGGAAAAGATGAACAGATTCTCAAATACTCCGCTAGCACCAACAACCACGCCATGTTCAGTCTCTTAAATCACCTTTATACACCCCATTCAGATGCCCATTAGTGGGTCTTTCACCATGACTACCCAAATAGCAAAATTGGTATGGCCCGGATCAGGCCCACACAATGTGCTTACACATGGCCCACATACCGCAAAGAATGACGGCCCTTTGGTGGCCCAGATCAGGTTTGCCAGAGGTGGGCCACACATGGGCCAGGACAAGGCCAGTTGCAGACACACTGGCGGTCCTGTGCTGGCCCATGTGTGGGCCACGTGTAAGCACATTGTGTGGGCCAGATCTGGGCCATATCTGGATGACATACGTCTTATCATGCCAGAAGTCAGCCAGCAGTGCCGGCTTGATACCAGATCCGGGCCAGACCTGCTTGCTATGTGGGTGACAGCACTGAGCAGCTCCTTCAGTGGCAGGCTGCGGCACCCACGCTGTGGGACGGAGAGACTCCGCAGGTCTCTGCAGATGGCCACACACGTGCAGACAAACAGACAGACAGACACACACACACACACACACACACACATCCAATACACCATGATAGATTGTTTGTTTTTTATTTTCACTGCTCTTAACTTTGTACTGTCCACTTTTTGCCGTGACACAACAAATGTCCCACATGTGGGACTAATAAAGGGTATCTTATCTTATCTTATCTTATCTTATCTTAAACCAAGGACATTTCATGACGTCTCAGGCTGTTGCTTCTTGTTTTCTGTTCATAAATGGGTTTTTCATTAAATGTGAATAGTTTTTGAGCAGACCAATAGATCAACGCTCCTTTAAAGTAAATTCTGTTACTAAAATGTTTTTCACACCTAGCTCAGTTTTTACTTGAGTTTTAGTCAGTATCCAATAAAAGTTTCACCTTACATGTCCTTTATTTGGTGTTGACCTTGTGGCATGCTGTAATTAGAGGCTGTCCTTTGGCAGTGCTGCACTGAGGGCATAATGAAAACGACTGGGTTATAATCAGGGACGCTTCAAATGGTAGGTAAGTGGAAACAATGACCTCTTAGAAGTGTTACGTCATAGCCTCGGCGTTTCCATTTGAAAGTGCTGACCGGAAACTCGGTGCGACTGTGCGTAACTTGACGAAGGTACCTGTCAAAGTGCCGTTCCGCTCGGTATTTCGCAGAAACGCCGGCTGCCGTTGCCCTCCTCGGGCATCGCGCTCTCCTCCCTCATCTACCCTTTACGCGTGAAATATATAAAGTCACGCTCTCGGATCTAAAATGCTATTTTTAAACGTGACCTTGCGTCGAAGGACTAAACACCGGCTCGTGTCAGTCCTGAAGGATTTCTCGGTCCCCGCAGCGCACTGCATTGCAACAGATCGGGAGCTGAATGAATAGAAATCCGGACGTGGAGACTCGCTGAAGCGCCACAAACAACGGGACGTTATAGTGCTGAGGAACAACATGGCCTACATACCGCAGAGCTTAAGGGTCGCATCTCCAGGACATCAGTGGTGTATGAACTCCTTCACTGACGTGCTGTTCAACCTTGTAACACAGTAATAAGTGATCTCCATTTTATTCGCTGCTGCAGAACTATGCATCACAAGACAGGTGAATGTGTGTGTGCTTGATCGACCAATCCTATGCAAAATAAGGAAAGACCAACAGGGAGATGGACTTTGCATGCTGGATGTTTTTGCGGACCTTTTACCAATATTCAAAGAGGAAACCAAAATGAAAAATTAACCAAGCAAGTGGCCTAAGCATTTTGGATATTGCATAACTCTTATTTGCTCTTGGTTCACTACTGGACTATATAATAGCGCTGCTCACTGGATTAGTCTGCAGCTCATGAGGCCTGGAGTAAAGGTGCAAATAGAGGGTGCTGAAAGGTCTTTTAGAGCTGGGCCAGTCTGTAGATGCCTTATCCACCCATAAGCAACGGATTGAATGGTTGTGATCGCAAATCACGATGTGATCAGCAATAAAGTCAACATCCAAGCAATAAAAAGTGAAGAACTTATGCAAACAAAGATCCCAGCGGAGGTTTTTGGCCATCGGCAGCATAAATAAACTCCAAATCTCCATTATGCTTCTGAACTGCGGTCAGCCATTGCCTCTCCTGAGGCATACGGACGTGCCGCCTCGAGTCATAGAAAACTTTATCCTGACAGGCTACCGCTTCCCAAACTACAGCCTGTGGGACTGCTTACTGTCAGCATTTAGGCCTACCAATGAAACTGGCAATTTCTGGACACACTTTCTTCCCGTTTTCGTCTTTTTCTACTATTTTGTGGAGGTTTTTGGCTGGGAAGGTGCACCCGATAGCGGTGAACCTTTCTTCTATCCTTTGTGGAATTACTTTATCGGGGTGTTCTGTTTACTGATGGCCAGCAGCATGGCGCACCTGCTTAACTCAATGTCTCTTGTGGTAAGAGAGGTTTGCTTCTTTGTGGATTATGGCACCATCAGTGCGTACACAGTTGGCTCATCGTTGGCGTACTACTACTACGTCCACCCTCAGGCAGGAATAGCAGAGACAGGAAGCAGCTCCCGTGTGGAGTGGAAACGTGAAACTGCAGCGTTTACCTCATCCTATGCAATCCCAGAGTACAGGGTGTTCTTTGAGACCTACTACATCCCGTGTGCATGTGTTGTAGCAATCATCTGTGTTTTATCCTGCTGCAATACTCGGCAGAGGTGGAGGCAGCATCGATATATCATCCGCACGCTGGTTTTTCTCCTTCCGTTTCTCATCTCCTCCACACCAATCTTCTACCGCCTCCTCACTCGATCGCCTTATTCCACCTCCTCCTCCTCCTTCACTGCTTCCACCCCCATGGCCTGCTTCTTCTATCGCCACTGCCTCTGGTTGCTGGTGTCAGCCATCTTCAACATTAGCAAGTTCCCTGAACGCCTTGCGCCAGGTCGCTTTGACATCTGGGGGCACAGCCACCAGTGGTTCCACTGTTGCACATTTTTGTCCATCCTGGATGAACTTCACATGATCAAGGCTGAGATTAAGGCCATCTTGCTGAGCCCAGCTTTGCTGCTGCCCCCCACCTCCCTCTCCCACCTCCCTGGACCGACCATTGCGTCCACCTACGGAGTGATGCTCCTGCTCCAGACCACCATTGTCTCTATCATCATATGGTTCTCCTGGCGTGCCAACTGTATCTATGGATCCCAGAGAGAACAGCTGGAAAAAGAGCACCCCAAGAAGCACCTGAAATGTTACTGATCACAGAGAAGTCTTTTTTCATTGTCATCATTAAATCGAAATGCACAAGAGAACCCGTCATATGTTCCCATCCCCGTTTGAAATTGAGGACAGTAGGAAATACAAAGGATTATATTTTGAGCTCACTACTGGGTGGCTGTCTGATGGAGTGGATATCAAAAGTCTTTGCCAGTTCTTTCCCCAGAGCTGCTCCAGCATGTTCTAACAGGATGTCTGAGCAGTGGGATAATAACTACCTCTCGGGGCTCTGCAATTATGGTTGCTGCCCAGGAGAACTAATGTTCCACTTTACGATTAGTTAACATGGCTTAGAAGTTAGTGGGACCATTAACAAAATTTGCTGATGAGCTGTCTACTGTTAGGTCCTGTTTTGTGTTCCGCTTCCCTTTTTTATTTCGACCTTAAACGGTCTGTTGCCGTGGCCTCTGCTGAGCCCATTGTTTCATGTCAAATTATTCCTTTGATAACATACCGTTTCTTCCTCTTACTTGCACAAACATTCATACACGAATCTCATTTCCTGTCTATTTTGCAAGTGACCCTTGCAGCAGGAAGTGGGCCTTGGACGCGACGACAGAAATAGCTGAGAGCTCTTATCGGTCTTATAGTAAAGCACTTTCAGGGGGCTGGTCATACTTGCCCCGTCATTAAGAACCCATGCTTAACTTTCCAATCTGTAAGGACACAACACTTCAAAGCAAATAACCCTGTCCTTCTGACACTGGAGTTATTGACATGTGAAATATATTTGCGGTGGTGTGACTGTATCTGCTGTTTGTGTGGTTTTCATCGCACTCAGAACTAGTTCCCCATACGTTATGCTGCTTAAAGCCAACTCGTGTTCTCTTTTTTGACATACTGGTGCATTTATATCTTTATGGTGAGAGCAAAGTCTGTGTTTCAGAAATACTGCAGAGCACTGTTCCACTTTAAAGGTTTGCTTTGTTAACGCGAACACAATGACTGCAGCACCACTAGGTTCTGTATCTGAGACTCGTCATGTGTTGAACAGGCAGCCTGTCAGAGTCAAAGCCATAGTTTGCAAAAGTGTTGAGGTAACATCGCCATTTCAGTTCGTTATCCCTGCGAGCTAGATTTGATATGATCAGTAGTTCACCTGGCAGTTTGCACCACCTGTGTTATCATCTTATTAAAGTCACATAAAATGTTCTTTAAAAAAGTCTCCAGACTGCATACATGACAGCCATAGGCTCAGTACGTACACTACGTACGTCAGAATTTAGGAATCGATGTTACAGTTTCATACAGATGTGTTTTACCACAGATTTAAACACAGTTTGTCACTTTTGGATGTTCATGACTGGAATATTTTTTAAATGTAGGCTGAAACCAGCGACGTTTGTAGTTCAGTGATTCCAACATGCCAATGAACAGACTGAGGCTATAAGATTGAGTCAAATGTTAACTTTACCAGAGAAGCCACCAACTCTTTATTGAGCTGTGAAATGCATGAAGCAAAGTTTAGCTTTATTGTGTTGTTTGATCACACCTCCTCAGCCATGATACTTGGACCCTGTTTTGTAGGCTTTGGTTTAAACACCATCCATGTACATCATGTTATGTAACTAGATGTGGATTGTCCAGAGAGAGTATTAGTAGTGGGCAGTGGATGAAATCAAGTGAAAATATGACCTCTCATATGCTGAGAACTATAACGTGGTGTCTGTGGCTGAGGAGGTAGAGCAGGTCAGCTACTAAACAGAAGGTTGGTGGTTTCATTCCTGGATGTCAGAGTATACTGGGCGAGATACTCAAACCATCAGTCGCTCCAGATGTGCTTGGAGTGTGAAAGCTCTTAGATGTAGAAAAGATGCTTGTATGAGTCTATGGGTGAATGAGACGTGCTGTATAAAGTGCTTTGAGTAGATTAGAAAAGCTCTATATAAGAACCAGATTTGACCATACGTTTTACTAATATCCCAAAAATCCATATTGCTGAACACAAACTTAAGTGTGTAATAATAATAATAATGATTGGTTATGTTTTTAGTCAAACAGAAATATTCTCCTGATCTTTTAGTTTCATGTCTTCCACAGAAAGAAGCGAGACGTCGGTGTAGTGGGAGTCCAGTCCTCCACGTGACACGTCAGTGAAAACTAGCAGGGAATTTGGATTTTGTTTAGACGTAGTTTGCACACTTTAAACGGACAATGACCGTCAGTGTTTCTTTCTCATTGACCTCTTTGGCATTTTTTAATCTCACGTGATGACATTGTGATTATGTACTAAAATCTGCACATATACCTGCTTATACTTGCACACCAGAAAATAATTAGACATGGATCAGAGTTGTTTATTACATGTGACACTGGAATATGTATGGAGGGAACATACTGAGAGGTTGAAATAATGCTGCACTTTAAAGCTTCTTTAGGCTCCTCATGTTGTTCCTTCAGTGGTACTGTGATATTTCTATACATTTCAGGTTAAAGTATTGCAGTCTAATGAACGGCCTGAGAGATTCGTAAGGTTATCAAGGATCTTGTGTTGAAGCAATGTTTTTACCTCAATTCAGCATTCGAATCATTGTGTTGCTGAGAAAAACCATCGTTGGAACAGATCTTGTCCCATCTCTAGACTGGTTGTCGCACTTGAATCTGTTAAGCTGTGTTCAGTATGTGAATGTTAGACTTACTGACTACTTATCTTACCTAGTGAAGTACTCAGGGTGAAGAAAACTCTAATATATTATTTACACATGCATTTAATTATGAATTACTTCAGGAGGAGGGTAATTATAGCACTCGGTGTACAAATCCTTCTCTGTTACGGTAATTGATTAATCAAATAGTGTATGTTTGAGTTTTCAATAAATTACACAGAGAACTTTTGTCATTGTGAGTCTTTATTATCTTTACTGTGCATATGTTTTCATAATTAATGCAACTTGAATTCTGTCATTAGCTTTAGCTGCACAAACAACACTGCTGGTAAAGTTTCATTTTAATTAGTGCAAGAGAAACACTTCCTCAAACTTGGTGTAGGTCAGAGAACAGGCTCTAAAAAGTAACAAGCTTAACACAGCAGGTAAAATAAGTATTGGACAGTGATGTGGACAGGCTTTGTGCCTTAGGCAGCAACTGACTACAAAGCAGACATGGCAAAATAATGTTTGGTTCATATCCAGATCAGAAAGTATTCAATAAACTGCAGTGTGTTTTTGTTTCAAGCATAGTTTTGAAAAATACTGCAAACAGTGAAGTTGGCTTAACAAACACTGGAAAGTCCCGTTGCTCCTAACTGTGTCCTGGCTTTAACATGTGCAGCTGAGGTTCTCCGTTGCTTTCCCCAGCTTTTCTTTTGCATCATTTGGATTAAAGAAATGAGATAAAACATATTAATTGTACCCTTATCTCTGTCCATACAGATGCTAGTAGGTGTATTTTTGAACCTTTGAACGAATGGATTTGTTATTAATCTTCTCATTGACAGAAGAACGTAAATGAAAATGTTGATGTGTTCAGTTTCAGCCATCGCACACACTCCACTGTTCCTGGTTCCTGGTGTGGTTCCTGGCCCCACACAGCTGCAAACATGTCTACAGGTGTTTAGACTTGGTAAATGTAAGTCATCAGATCTCAGAGGTTTGAATAATTCAAATGTTTTCAAAGAAGTTCCCTGTCCTGCCCCGATTTGCAAGTCTAGCACTTCCTCATCTCAGCCTGGTGCATCCATGGCACATTTCTGTGTGAGTCTGTGCTGTAGGTCTGTTGGACCCTACGCTCCGTCACGCACAGCTGGCTTTTTATGTAAGACTCCACTTCTTCCCCACTGCGTCCCTTTGTCTCATTTTACTTTAACATCCACTGCTGCAAAAAAAGTCACAGGCCATGAACAACAGAGTGGAGATCATCCTCAAGTAGAGCTACTGCTAAATCAGTGGAACCTTTAAACAGACAAGAGGGTGATGAAAACAAAGGGGCGTGTCATGGAGGCAAAGGCTAATGTAACTGAGGAGTGGGAAAACATTGTTACAGCATCAGATGTGTGCAAAGAGATTTGTTTTATACTTTTTATAATCTGACTTCTTTAATGTGTTTTATCTGTTTTATGAAAATGTACATGTGCTTTAAACAAAGCAAAAGGAAAAAGCACGTGTGATGGAATTAAAGGAATGATTGAATTATTTGCAGCAAGAGCCTGTTTGCAAAAAACCCAACAGTGATCACATAAAAACCCCACAGCAGCTCTCTGACAGTCAGATTCATCCATTTTCCAAGGTCATGTTCAGTCAAGTTCAAGTCTGGGCACCCTGACATGTGTTCGTGTCGCTGAAAAACGTTTCCACAGCATGATGCTGCTGCCACCATGCTTCATGCCAGGTGATGACCACTGCCGGATTTCTTCTGGACATGACATTTGGTATTCAGGCCAAAGTGTTCAGGCTCTGTTTCATCAGACCAGGTTTGCTGATCTGAGAGTCTGTATGGCAAACTCCAGTGCTTTTAACTGAGGAGTGGCTCCTGTCGTTCTCCACAGAGCAGTGCTGGAGCTTTGTCCGAGTGTCTGAGTGAACATTGGGTTCTTGGTCACCTTGAGTTCCTTTCTAAGAGTTCTGGTTGTTCCAAACTTCTTCTATTTCTGGATGATGGCTTCGGTACCCTTCCCCAGATCTGTGCCTCAATAAAGTCCTGTCTCAGAGCTCTACAGACAAGTCCTTGGACTTCATGGCTTTGTGCTCCGACGTGCACTGTCAGCTATGAGACCTTATATAGATAAGTGCCTGCCTTTCCAAAACATGTCCTATCAACTGAATTTATCACAGGTGGACTCCAGTCAGGCTGCATTTTGAGTGTCATGGCTGTCATTATTCACTTTGTCACTGTGGGGTACTGTGTGTACAATCCACTTTGGAACAAGTTTTTAACATGTTCAAATGTTCAGTTATTTCAATCATTTCTGGAAGCACAGTAACATGTATTTTGTTTTTACACAACCCCTTAAGGCTTGACATCTTACATATTTAGATTGATGGGATTTTTGCTTTGCTGATGCAAATTACTACAAGTATCCAAAACATTTGAATATGGGCTCACCGGGTGGGCTTCAAAACTGTGCAAACTCCAGTTTTAAGTGAGGAACTTTAACAATATGGACACACGAGAACCTGAAGTCTGACTATTCAAATATCAGGTTTGCAAATTTCCGTACATTCACAACTAAGAGGGTATGTTTTTTTCAGCTGCATCTACTCATTCATTTCAGACAGTGAGAGCTGAGATAAGCTTCTTGGAAGTGGTCTGAAGTGGGGAGGGGCAGAGTGGTGTTCGCTGCTGATAGGCTTAAGGTAAAAACACGGCCCTATCAACTTTGATTAGAAGTGTTTTCACTGATTATTGAGCTTTCATACAGGATGATGGGTCCACTGTTATTTTCACATGAAACTGACACAGTGGTCCCCGAAAAGCTGCAGATCGGTGAAACAGTGTGAAATAATGGGACTGTGCTGCATTTATTGAGTCTGGTAAAATAATCATGACTCTGAACACAGCTGGGGTACAAACAAAGCCAACTGCCCAGGGCCACAGGTTCATCCATCTCCACTGTTTTGTCAGTTAGATGAAATGCAAATGTTTTTAAGCTTCTTGTTTGCAATCTCCATCACAGTTTTTAGGGAGCGACTACAATGAGCGAAGCACCCAGCAGGGATACGTGTTACTGTTGTTTGAGAGGAGTACCAAATAGAAAGGAATAGAAGAAAGAGTATCCCAGCATGATGACAGGTTGGTGGGAGGAGCCAGTCGCTGTGCAGGAACGCTGGAGCTGAAACATCTAGGAGAGTGGGGACCAGTGGAGGGTGCTGAGTGGACCCAGAAGGCAGCAGCTGTTGTCTGTTTCTGTGGTTCCTCAGGCAGATCTGCAGCTTTATCTGTGTTCAGTCTGGACCTGGTCTGCAGGACTTGGGCCTCTGTGTAACCTCTAATACTTTTTAAATGCAGCACACCTTTTATTTGACAAATGTCACTAAACTCACAGTCCACACTTCTCTTTTTTCCCCCAGCTAGCTGGGGTTGATCAGTTTCTCCCCACCCACACAGCCCCACTCTCAGCCATTCATACATACAAGTCTCAGCAGCTCCCTGAATTTTTCTGTACTCTAAACAATCTCACAAATGCCTCCGTGTCGACCTGGCTGGCACTGTTGAGGATTACCGAGATCTGAAGGCAGGGACTGGACTCTGGTGTCAGCCTGCCAAGTGTCTGTTCCTCTTTGTCGTACTGTGGACCTCCAGATTCAGTGCTGTAGGTGGTATTCCACAGAGGGGAACCTCCACTTCTTTCTCCAGGGCAAGACAATCCAGTACCAGATGAGCTCATAATCCACAGCAGCTGTCTGCTGGTGGTAGGGATGGTAGAAACAACACAAAGCACAGCAGTTGTTGGTGGTGAGGAGGGAGCTGAGCCTCAAACTCTTGATTTGTTAGCTGCTCTTTGTGCCTTCCTCACCTGCAGTCATGAACCAATACAAGCTGAAATCTGTCTTCACGTGTCTGGGCTTCTTCTCTCTGTACTCTGGAGTAACAGGGAGCAGACCTGCTTCTACTGCACACTGAGAGAAGCGAGCTGATTTCGTTGAGGTGCTTCACGCCCTCTGGCCACCTGCCTTTAGATATGCATCAGGTAGACCTCAGGGAGCAGATCATGGCTTCAAAGAAGGTGCTGGAGAAAACTGCTGGCAGAAAGGAAGCGTGTGCATCTTTGCTTCCCTCGTTGATGTTCCAGAAATCAGTGGAGTGATTTAGAAGATAAAATCAGTGCTGTGTAAGAACAGAACTTTAAACAATGGAGTAGCTGCTTTCACGTACGCCGTCTGTGCCTTTGTCAGAAGCAGGAAGCTTCACCTGCCAGTAAACTTCCTGTTCTGTGGCTCTGTTCACCCTCTAGTATCAGAAAAGAGCAACTGGACAGATGGTGAGGTACGTCAGAGAAAACCAGGCAAACCACAAAGCTCTCACTTCCTGTCAGAAAATATGTTGTAGATAAAGTCATTTCAGACCTTCACACAGCTGAGAGCAGTGTTCAGTCAGCTCGCAGCCTATTTATGCATCTGAAGGGCGTTCAGTGACTAAGGCTCCGTTTAGTCCACATCTAAAAACCAACAAAGAAGAGCAGCGCCAAAGAGTGCACATTAAAGTACACTGCACAAGTGAATATGATTCTAATATAAAATATAAAGAGGAACTGATGACAGGAAAATGGTTCCAGAAATCACCTTTTATTTCATGTATCACTCTTCTGTGACTTTATCTGATATCTAAGAGTTATAAAAACTGCTCTGTTGGTTCTCATAATTAAAACGATGAAAAGCAGGACAACAGCAACATTTGTGAATGAAGAAATGTGTCAAGGCAGACAAAGCCATGAACTTCACACAGACAGCAAGGATGGAATGTCTGAAGGTTTTAAATCCAAGCAGGAATAACTGGGAGAAATGTTCAGTCTCCAGTTAAGACACTGGCTGTGAATAAATCTGACCACCTGATGAGGTGAGAGCAGGGCCAGAACACAGCTTTCTCCATTTAAAAACTACCTGCTGAACTACTACATGACTTAAAGTGGTTATTTTCTATTATCACACGGACCGTATTTATTCTGTCATAGGGTGCACGTCTGGTTGTTGCTAACATGTGTATAATACTAATTGTGGTCCACGAGCTCAACAACAAGAATGAACTTTTAAAATGAAGGAGCACTTTGTGTTATGGCACAGGAGGAAGTCTTTCTGTAGCCTTTAAGGACAAACACCAGAGGGATTTTCAGCACAACACTACCAAGTCTGTCTTTGTGAAACAATTACACAGCTGATATTTCATGAACCAGTGGTGTTATAGGATAGTGGACGAGGGAAACCTCACTGAATGGGTCACCTTCACCTTCACGTGCAGAATAAAAGCCCAACGAGCCACACTACAGTAAAGTGGAATAATGCTTTGGTTCAGCTGTACTCTCTGAGCCCTGAGACGTCCGGTGACCAGGCAGGAACTAAGGTGAAAGAACCAATGTTGTTTTCCATTTTTGAATCAAGCATCATCTTATCTTGTATTTGGTGAATAAATACACACCATCATCATCATCACCAGTCTGCTTTACCATTCAAACAAAGCTAATGGCAACAGTAGTAAGAATACTGTGGCTGTAAAACCAGACTGCACCAGACGAGGGAAATGATTTGTCAAGAATTACATGAATTCACTACAGTTATGCTGCTGCAGCCGAGAATTAGACAGATTAGTTAGGATTCAGACATCTTGCGGATCATGTAGTTGAGGATCCCTCCATGCCGGAAATATGCCAGCTCCACATCTGTGTCAAATCTCATCCGCACTTGGAATGTTTTCCCCGTGTCGAGCTGTGAGAGCAGGGAGAGACCACATCAGGTGTCACATTCAAACATGCCTTCATCAGTTCTGCCCCCCTCTGTCTGTACCTTGATGTCTACGATCATTCTGGGTGTGAGCTGCTCAGGGATGACCACGGTGTAGCGCTCTCTGCCGGTCAGACCCAGGCTGTCAGCCGTGTCTCCTGGTAGATACTCCAGAGGAATCACTCCCATCCCAACCAGGTTACTACGGTGGATCCGCTCATAGCTCTCTGCTAGAACGGCCTTGATACCCTGCAAACAGAACCAAACACCTGAGACCCTGCAAACAACTATGTGAGCAAAACCCCAAAACAAAATAGTTTCACTTTACCAGCAGAAAGGGGCCCTTTGCTGCCCAGTCCCTGGAGCTCCCAGAGCCATACTCCTTCCCTGCTAGAACAATCAAAGGGATTCTGGACTGCTGGTACCGGTCTGCAGCATCAAACACATCCAGCTGAAACAAGAAAGGAAACACAGATCCTCCTAATTATAGGAATCAACGCTGCTCCTAAGATATGCTCGGTTTGTGGCATTTTTGTTACGAGTGCATCTGTCGTCATGATCAGGGATCGGTAATGCCACACAGACCCTGTCTCTATACTCGGGGGATCTACCAAGTGATTACACTGATTTTCAAGTTAATTCTTTAAAATATGCTTTTATACAACAATCATAATTAACCCTGTGAGGTCCAAATTCTAGCTCTGAACCCTAACATTATACTTGAAAGACAAAATAATGCATATAGATTTTGATGCATTTCAGTTTGAATATTTTCTTCCTCTTTTGATTGCCAAGACTTGGGTGAACAATTAAAAAATTGACATTGATAGCACTGGTTCAGAGTCATCGCTGATGAGGTTAAAGCATGAAAGAGAGAAACGTACAGGCAGTAACCTGTACGTTTCTCCTGTCAGAGGCGTCAAAGCTGGCCAGAAAAATGAAATTCAGTGATTCAGTTCAGTGTAAGTCACAGTGTGCCCATTCATAACGACTGACTGTTGGAGGTAGTGTTTTAGGGTCCTTCCAATATAAAGCGCCTTGAGGTGACTGTTGTAGTTTAGTGCAGCATAAATAAAATGGAATTGAACCAAAGAAGGTCCTGGGTTGAAATCCACTATCTGTCTGGGGTCTTTGTCCCCGTCTTTGCATTGGTTGTCTCAGGCTTCCTCCCACAGTTATGCAGCTTTTGGGATTCTACATCAATGTGAATGTAAATGTGAATTGTTGTCTGTCTGTGTTGGCAACAAATTATTATTATTAATCTCTGTCTCTCTTCCACAGCATGTCTTTATCCTGTTTTCCTTCTCTCACCCCAACCGGTCACAGCAGATGGCCCCGCCCCTCCCTGAGCCTGGTTCTGCCGGAGGTTTCTTCCTATTAAAAGGGAGTTTTTCCTTCCCACTGTTGCCAAAGTGCTTGCTCATAGGGGGTCATATGATTGTTGGGTTTTTCTTTGTATGTATTAGTGTAGGGTTCTTACCTGACAACATAAAGAGCCTTGAGGCGACTGTTGTTGTGATTTGGGATTATATAAATAAAACTAAACTGAAGTTTTTTAACAAGCACCACAATCTGTTATGAGGAAGGCCATTCTATTATTGGGTAGTTACATGAGGGTGGCTGTAGCTCAGGCGGTAGAGCAGGTCATCTACTGATCGGAAGGTTGGTGGTTCGATTCCTGGCTTCCCCTAGTCTGCATGCCAAATATCCTTGGGCAAGATACTAACCCCAAATTGCTCTCCGATGCATCTATCGGAGTATGA
>VUQG01021824.1:34851-49705 GCA_015106755.1 Etia nguti | reverse complement strand
TAAACTGTTCAGACTACTTCCATCAGGCAGGAGGTAGTGCTGTATCCGGTCCTGAACCAGCAGACTGAGGGACAGCTTTTTCCATCAGGCCACCAGACTGCTGAACACTTCATAGACACCTCACTTTCACTTATCGGAACTTTGACATTTATGCACTCCATATTGTACATATATGCCATTTCTTTTGCACAAGAGTCATACTGCTGACCTCTGTATATTTTATTTTATATATATGTATATACACACACAGACACACACATATACATATGTATATATATTTGGTATACATATTTAGTAATGTGCATACATTCTTATATTTGTACATATATTTATTCTTATAATTCTCACATTCCTGCTCTTATATTTGGCTTGTATCTTATGTTTCTTGTATTTTGCACACCACTGTTGCTTGTGAAGCTTGCACACAAGAATTTCACTCACATGTGTTGTACCAGTGTACCAGTATATGTGATGTGACAATAAAAGTGATTTGATTTGATTTGATTTTTGCACTACTCACTGCATGTGGCAGCACAGTGGCAGATAGTTAGCACTTTTGTCTCACAGTAAGAAGGGCCATAGTTTGAATCCTGGCTGGAGTTTTATTCACTGAAGTGTTCTTTGGGTACTTCAGCTTCTTCCCGCAGTCCAGAGCCATTGATATGAGGTAAATAAAGTGCTTGAAATGTATAGAATAAAGTGGTGTTTGACTGTGTGGTTAAAATTTGGCTTGTAGTCTAAAGTGTTTATAGTACTCAGCAAGACTGGAGAAGCACTGTAAAAATGTAAGTAGATTAAATTACTCCATAACATGGCCTGAGATGCAAAGTCGGATAGTTATCAGTTAACAGTGCAAATCTTAGGCGACAGTCCCATGCACTGACACAAATTGTTTTGCCAATGTGTTTTGGACACACACACACAGGCTGTCTTTTAGTGTTTACTTATAAACACAAAGTTGAAAACCAATTGAATGACTACTTCACAGTGATTACCACACGACCACAATGCTACAAGCCTGACAGCTCATTACTGCTGTAGTCACCTGTTGATGATCAGGCTCTGGCTGCTTGGCGTACACTCACCTTCACCGTCACTCTGAGTTCTTTGTGACATTTGTGTTAGCCTGCTGTCTCTGCAGATGCTTGCTTATTGTTGTGTGTTAGCAGCACTGGATTGTTGTTACTGTCCTGGATGCAATTTGCATGTCATTCTTTTCATTTCATGCATTAAAAATAAAAGTAATCTCCACATCTCCATTCCTCAAAAGCTGTAGAACCCTACAGTATTTTCCTCCTCCCTGAAGGGTTAACTGAGTAGGTCAAGTGAGCAAAAGAGAAAAGGCCTGCTTGGTGATTTTTTACTTCTATCTGCCCATTTTGCACATATTAAAAAAACTCTATAACATAAGTTAACAACATAATTGATTGTTAACTGTAATGTGATTACTAAATAAAGTACTGTAATGCATTACCTAAAAAAATAGTGTTTGTACACCCAACACTAGTGAGGTCAATGGGCACGTAAGTTTGCTTTTTTTGTGATAATAAATAACGGGCAGTAATCAGCTGTCTCTCCAGTTAGTCATTCATGCTGTAGACTGCTTCAGTGTCTTGGTCTGCAGTTGCTCCTGTTCCTCTCTGAAGGATCAGATGAGTTGGTGGTGATTTAAGAAGTTAAGGTTTAACCACATCTGGTTTAGTTTAATAATAATGTTGGTGAGATGTATTATTTTGGATTGGTCACCTTTTTTGTTGTAAATTTCAGTCCATTGTGGTGTGAATTTGTAAACATCAGTGTGTCAGCAGGAAAGTGTAAATATTGATATGAATGAACTGAATGTGTAAGAATGTGATCTGCGGAAACACTGTTTGAGCATAAGTGGGTATGTAGGCTAAAATGCCGTCTCTTCCTTCTGACGGCTTCATCACCCAATGAATGGGTGAGAAGTAGATTCAGAGTAAAAGAGAGGAAGTAGGCAGATGTGGAGGTAGATCTAGGAATCGAGCACAGGAAATAAAAGGACAGCGAGACAGAGGAGGACGTGGAGATGGGGAGGAAAGAAAGAGGACAAGCTGTCTGCTGCTGATGGGATCCTCCTCTGCCGCCTGGTTTGCAGTCTGGTTGCTTAGCAACTGCAGTGTCCTAAAATAACCTACCAGGGGACAGAAATAGACCAAAGATATATGGACAGATTGTCTACTCTGTGTGCATGTGTGTGTGTGTCGTGAGGTGGATTTTTTAGCTTATTTGATTCATATATGACTTAACTGTCCTTCTAGAAGTGTCCCCACCTGATCTATACCAAAACCCCGATTAGTTCTCCGCGTGTGCAAAAATGTGAGTACTTCCTGTCACGACTGTAGTTTAAAACTAGTAATTACCTTGCTATTGCTTTTTTGATGTATATCATGTTCACACTGATATCAGTGTTATATACATTATGTCAGAGTTTTTCCTGAGTTAAAGTGGGCCTTTATATATCTTTAGCCATAGATACAGATAGAGATTATAAACTACATTTATCGTTATTTAATAAATAATCAAGCAAATGTGGTTATTTTTAGTTACTTTGTGCAACTAATGTAAGTTTTTCTTTTTCACAATAAGAAGCAGACTCCCAACCCACAATGGGAAGTTGCTGTGACAATCAAATGTACAGGCGTATCAGTAAAACACCACTGCTGGCTTATATACGTCCCAGTAAAGCAAATGATCAGCTCTTTGGGAGATTAGCAGCTTTGGGTCTGTTATGGTTAAACTACAGCGGTTTGAAGATGGACTAAAAAAATGCAAATTACTGCTTCTTATCTTGTTGTATTATGGAAGTTATTTAAACTGCAACAAGACTTAACTGTATATTTATATCTGCTGTAGTGATGTTTAAAATTGTAAAAATATTTTTATTTCATATTTTCATTTCAGCTTTTTATAGTTTTTACAGGAATTGGCCTTTTGTTGTGGTACAGATAATTGAAAAATCTATTGGTTGTTTGTCTCAGATTTTTATTGTAATTTTCAACTTTTAATCACTGCGTCTGATGTTTTGCAGTCAAGTTATGGTTAACAGCCGTAAAGTAGCAAGTATGCTGCAGAAGCCTTGAAAAAGATACTTAATTCTAAATTGTCAGAAAACAGTTCAGTTGATGGAAATCACTTTAACTCCTTTTTACACAAAATGACTTAAAAACATAATTAATTATATATAAATATTTTAAAATATCTGTCAGAGATAAAGGTCGCTATATAGGGACAACGTCTTTGTTGCTTGAAGGTTAACAAAGGGATGTATGTACCAGTCACAAATTGAAATGAAATGGCTTTTACATTGAGAATATTTGCTCACCCTCCTGCCCACTCATATTTTCTCTTCCTGCTGAAGAAATGATCCAGTTTAACCCTTGCCTTTGCTTAAGATTTCAGGTTTTCAGGACCACCTTTTCATGGCATTAAGAGAATTAATGTTTTCTTAGAGGAGCCATTACTGTTAGGAACCTTAGGAAAATAACACATACCATCAGCCATGTAGCTCACTTATAATCTCACTGGTTACACATTTTTTTTTAAAGCACACCACTTACTTGAGTCCATTTTTGAGTGTGTGTTTCTCCGACCGTATGTCACGACAAAGGCATATGGACAACACATCAGGCACACTGGTGCAAAGCCATTACCCAGTGCTCTAACTGGTTGCTAAGCTGATTGTCAGGGAAGTGACATCAGAATGTTTAGTCAGCACTGGAGGCAGTTGCTGAGCAGTTTCTGCACCTTAGCAACCACTCCAGTGTCCCTGTAACACTGGGTCCTGCAGAGAAGAGCGAGGGGTAAAAAAACAAGCTTGACAGCAGGAAGTGCACGGTGTAACAGTAAAGATGATATACATTATTGCAACAGGATGTCTATTTTTTTTTCATTGAGACAATCTACTGCCATGAAACCTTTAAAAAGTCACAATACCATTGAACAAATGTGAACGCTTTGAAGTATAAAAAGTATTGACATATTACAAGTATTTTTCTTCTTTATAATCTAAACTTGACATCTAGTAATACTGTCTCTTTATGTAGTCATATAATGTCTTCTGAGTGGTAAATGTGGAACACCTAGTATATTTCATTACAAAATGTAAATAATTAACTTTACTTTCAATATTTCTGTGTGAATTTAGTTTTTATTTTAATGCAGTTTTAAAATTTGTTTCATGTTCAGTTTAATATCAGTTTTGCAAAAGTTTTTTTTACACCTAATTTAAGTTTGTAGTAACTTTAACACAGTTGGACCAAAATGTTTAAACTCGTATGGAATTTTAAGATTCCATAAAGTCTAAAGTGGGGTTAGTTAGTAATGTAATGTTTTAAAAATTGACTTCTACATCATAATTTTACAATTTTGGAGTAAAACTGAAATTAAGAAACTGTGTTATTAAACTTTGTGTTTTTAAATGTGATTGATTATTCTATATATGATATTGTATCTGTTGGGCAGAAAAATATTTTCAATTTTACAAGGAAAATTACTCAGCCGTGAACTGAATAAAGAGCTATTTATTTAGTGAGAAAAAAAAAAGAAAATTTAAACCCTAAGGAAATATTATCTCAGCCCACTGAGAAAGCATTGAACACATTTGTTATAATCTTAGTTTTTTCTCTCTTATCTTAAACAAGCTTTGAACAAGTTGGGCAAACCTCTGATTAAAAACGAATTTGCCCCCAACTGATACATTTAAAGCTCCTTGCTCTGCTTCAGCAGCACAAGAGACTAATGTTTCTCTGTGGTATCAGTGACATTTATTTAATTTCCGCCTGAGGCAGCGATGCGCATAAAGAGTGCTTGGATATGAATAAAAAAATCCCTGTAATGAGAATCTCTTCAGCAGGGAGATCGCAGCCTTCTGGCTAAACTAAAACACCCTTAAACCTAAAAGCATAATTTGGATGAAACCATATTAAAGTTGGAGCAGGTATATCTTATTTTGTTTGGCTCTCTCATATGTCTTCTTGGGTTCAATGAAAACTTTGGCACGACCTCTGCTTCTGAGCAAGTCACACTTTGCATTGGGATCATGTAAGAAAAGACTCCATTATTGTCCGAAAGGTTATCAAATACTGCCAAAAATGCAGGGAGGCAAAGGAAAGGAATCCCATTATCAGTAACTGCAATTAACCCATCCATCTGTCCATCCATTCTCTTCCACTTATCCAATTCAGCATTGCGGGGGGAGCTGGAGCCTATCCTAGCTGTCTTAGGGCGAGAGGCAGGGTACACCCTGGACAGGTCATCAGTCTGTCGCAGGGCCTTCAATGCGCCCGTACAACCATATTACCCCAATTAACATAACACTCCCAGCTGCCCAGGAGAGATAGAAACAGGTGAGGGTCAAATTATAATCTTTTAATGGGTGATAAGAGATTTTACAATCAATGTAAGAAAACAAGAACAAACAGGAGAACTATGGGCCAATTAGTGACTTTCAAAATAAAACTAAACATCATCCTGAGCCACTGCACTCTTTTTTTCCCTCTTCTCTTTTCTTTCACCCCTAATTTTTTGAGGTCGAAAGCTGTCCCCCTCCCTGATCCTAATTCTCACAGAGGTCTTATACCCTTGAAAAGGGATTGTTCCTTCCCACAGTTGCCAAGTGATGCTTACAGCCAAATGTCTGATTTGGGGGATTTTTCTTCTACTATTATAGGGTCTTTACCTTACTATATAAAGTCCCTTTATGAGACCATTGTTATCAATTAGCGCTATATAAATAAAGTTTAACTCCTAACAGAGCTATATTTATAAGTTTGCTCACTTATAAAGACATGAAGAGTATCTAGTTTACCTGATAGGTTCATTTTAATGGAAAGAGACATAATATCAACAAAAAATCCAGAAAAAACACATTACATAAAAATTATACATTGATTTACATTGAATGAGTATTTGATACCCTGCAATCCAGCCAGAATTCTGGCACGCAAATTACAGTCAATTACAGATAGTCCTAATCAGAAATTGTTATGTTTATAAAGTACACGTGCTTACAGAATCAGATTCTTCCACTTGTCCATTCTCTACTCGACCCACTGTGTTTGGAGGAAGAAAAATGACCTAAAGAACACCATCCCCAGAATCAAACATGGATGTGGAAACATTATTCTTTGTGGCTGTTTTTTCTGCTAAGGGTATAGGATGACTTAATCACAGTGAGGGACCAGTGAGAACCTCCTTCTCACAACCAGAACGCTAAAGATGGGTCATGAATGGGTTCCTTTCTTTGTGAGTAAGCACATTTACAAAGTCAGCAGGGAATCAAATAATTATTTCCCACCACTGTAAGGTGCTCTACCAAAAACGTTCTTGTGATTGCTTTTCTTGCTTGAAAATTGCTGCAGTTGCTCGCAGTTTGCATGGGTGATGCTGACTTGTCTGCAAACTGCTCACCAAGCAGTAGTGCAACTGTAAAAGCACCAACCGCCTTCAAGGTAAAATTGTTGCCTTTTGGTGAGGTACAACTTTCACTTTGAAAAAAAACCATTCTCCATCTCTGATTTGAGATGCACTTTTTCAATTTAGTAGTTAGCTAGTGTTTGCACAAGTCTGCGTCTTCCATAGCAATCTAGCAATCTGCTAGTAACCAAAGCAATCACAAGGAGGTTTTTGATGCAGTGCCCTCTTTGTGACTGATTTCCCCTAGCCATGGCAAGCAGCCGCCAGCAACCACTAGCCAATCAGTCCTGTAATACACATTTTTCCCTAGTGGCCAGAGGTTGCAAGGGTCTTTTGGCCTGTGTGACTAAAGTCTTACCAAACCAAAACCATTTAGTTGGACCTCTCAAATAAATTATTACGTCTCTTTCTGGACAAATGTTTCCCATAATGATATTTCACACAAGGAAAGACCCAAATTCAGGAAAGATGCAGAGTAGAGATAAAGACACACAGTCTGAATCTTTAATCCAGAAACAGGCAGTGAGGCAAACAATCCAGTAGCATCAGGCAAAGACAGACAAAGACTGTGAAACAGTTCAAAGCATCATAAACAAAAGGATCAGTAGGCAACAAATCTGGAAAACAATGATTATACTAGAAAAATGAGGAACATGCCTTGAAAGTTTAACTGGGAAAAGCACAAGACAACTGCTCCGGCCATTGAGGAGTAAAAAAGCAGAAAGTATATTCACTTAGGAGACTAATGGGAGACAGGTGTGGCAGACTAAACACAGGTAACAATAATGAGATAAACAAAGCTGTTATTTCTCCATCACATTCAGCGTGTTTAATTTACAGAATCTGTAAATACCTGTTATAGTAATACTGTCAAACAACAGACTCCAAGCAAACGCAGTTCACTGGATCTATATCCAGTCTAAAAGAATCCAGATGTGACAATCCACATAACAGTTTCACCATGTATCTCATCATAAAACTGGCTTCTTTCACTAGTTTTACTGATTTAGTCATGGCAAACAGCCTCATAAAGTTTAAGTGCCTCAGCAGTCCCCGATGTTGTCTCATTTATGTCGATTAACAGAAACATTACATTTGTGGTTTCCTACTTTAAAGAAACTTCACAACATTTAGAAGCTAATGTGTACTTTCTTGTGACATAATTACTTTTAATTTTAGTGCTGAACGTGTTGCATGTCTCCATCTGTTTTTCATTTATCACAGCAGAGTTTCGCTGTCCATAGTCTGAGGTGTCTTTTTGTCCTCTCAGAACACGCTGCATGACTGTTTCACACTTTCATGTATCATAATTTTGAATCATTGGGTTTTTTGAAGTTGTAATTCATACCAAGTAAAATCGCATACCTAAGTCCGAGGAAAGCCACTGTTGTCACACCACTGAGCTGCCAACATTTTCACCATAAGGACATTGTAAGTGTTGTTTGGTGTAATATAAAAAAAGAGATATTAATGTAGGCAAATTTCATTTCAGCTCATCGTCACACAGAGCACTGTGTTGTGCTTTAACACCCAGCACACACAGGTGCAGCAAGCTATTTTTATTCCATATATCTTTGTAAAATTACACCACTGCTAGTCTACAACTCAGCTGTACCAACATCCTTCTTTGTCTCTGATGTGACCTGAGCAGAGGAAGCTTAGAAAACAACTGAGATTAATTCATTTGGGTTTAGATAAAGGCGCCTACACGCTTTGTGATTTTTGCACTCTGTTTTCTGCAAGAAACACTGTGTGAAATTGATCTAATGAACTCGTGTAGGACATTAATTTCGATGCCTGTAGACTATACAGTAACAGTATTTGTTCAATTGGGGCAAAGACACATCACTGTTCTGTTTCAATGCTACGACCTCCGAGCTGGGTCATAATAACAGTTGGGGGACACATACAAACAAGACTTCAGCTGTTGAAACCTCTTTATTGTTGAAATCACAAATATTTTGTATTTCCACCCTTGAGGATATTTGAAAGTGCATGGGATTTTTCCCAACCAGTCTACATGTGTTTTGTGGACTTTGACCACATCTCTTGGGGTGTCCTGTTTGGGAGGTTACTTCAGGAGAGTGGGATATCAGTCCCATTGTTACGAGGGAATCAATCTCAGTATAGCTGTAGTTAGAGCTTGGTTTGCATTGCTGGGAATAATTCAGACTCATTCCTGTTGGGCTTTGGACTCCTCTAGAGCTGCCTTTTGTCACTGTTTCTGTTCATAATTTTTATGGACAGATATTTTAGGTGCAGCCAAGTAGCGGGGTGTGTTAGGTTTGGTGGGGTCATAGTCATGTCTCTGTATCTTGCAGATGTTGTAGTCCGCCTAGCTTCATTGAGTAAAGACCTTTATTTTGCTTACATTGGGAAGGTTTCCAGGTTTGTATTGAGTTTCTGGGCAGATAGAGAGACTGACAGGCCTGTTGTCATGTAGATGCTGTACTGGTCTGTTGTGGTCAAAAGAGACAGCAGGGTGTTAAAGCAAAGGTCTCAATGAGCTTGTGGGTAGTAACCAAAAATTTGAGGTACTGATTACAAGCAGCAGAAAAGAGCTTCCTCTAACAGATGCCTGGGCTCAGTCTTAGAGATGGGTAAGGGCTTGGTCATTTTCATATTCAGGGTGCTCCTTCACATCTAAAGGAGCCAGTTGAGGTGATTCAGACGTCTGACCAGGTCACTTCCTACATGCCCCCTAGGTGTTTCTAAGATATTGATCTTGGTGGAGACCCCGTTTCAGATCCAGGGCACGCTGGAGAGATTATGTCTCTTGCCTAGTTTGGTTTTCTTCCTGAAAGAGCTGGAGGAGATGGCTGAGCAGAGGGAGGTCTCGGCATCTCTGGTTAGACTGGTCCCTTTTGTGACCTTGATAAAAAGCAGAAAGTGAATGCATAGAAGTTTTATTTCTACCTTCTCCCTTTATGTTTATTTGGGTTTTTTCTACCTCTTCGTGGCAGTATCTAGGTGATCAGCTCTTAAAAGAACTACACCTCTGATAGAATATCTTAAATATTTAGAAAAATTAAACAGAATGACAAAAAAATATGACTCAACACACAGCTAAATATGGTAAGAATTGCTCAAAAGATTAATTAAATAGTAATGTATCTAAAATAAAGGCTCTCAAAGGGTAAATTCTGGAACAAAACACAACAAAATGCAATGTCAGAAAAGCTAAATATATAACAATAAAGTGACACTATAAAGAAAAGTTGTTTAATAAATTCAAAAAAGCAGAATAAAAAAAAATTACTTACTAAATGTAGTTAAAAAACAATAAGCACAGTAAATGTCAGATGGCAATAAAGTGGCTTAGTATAATAGCCTTCTGGAGCTCTGTGTCCATGCTTAGATCAATCGTGAGCAGGTCTGGTAGTACAACATCCTGTCTGCTTCACAGCTGGAGTTCATGTCTGCAACCATGTAATTTACTGGTTTTCTCTTTCACATTGGGCTCATTTATAGATATAGAACTGCTTTGTTCAATCAGGACACGGTCAAGCTTTAAATTCCTTGTTTTAGTAGCGTGTTTAGCTCTTTTCCTTTTTCTTTAAAGGGAAAAAAGACATAAAATGTGTGAAATGTGGCTTTTTTTAAAGCAGGAGATAACTTAGTTATTAATACTACTATAGTGCCCTGTGTTCATTACATCCTGTTTTTCAACTTCTGCCCTGAAGTGCTTCTTAGCCACATTGCCCTTAGTCAGTGTTGCTTTAATGCGGTCTTACTGCTGACATCAGTTATAACTTCATACAGTCTTCGTTGAGTGTTTGATGTGGGCTCTCTGTAATTTCACAGAGTGAAGATGGTGCAGACCAGGACAGTCCAGAGGAGGGGACACCGGCGAGCCCCCGCAACAAGCGCAGAGTGGGTCGTCCCAGCAGGAAACGCAAACAGCTGCTTCCTGTGAGTACTGTACTTAAAGCTTAATGGTATTTTGTGCTTTAAACTGCAGATGAATGATTGATTATCTGTTCACCTATTAAAAAAAACTCCCCTCTCTAATATGCGGAGGTTTGTTAAACATGCATGCACTACTTTCCTTCTTATTCATTCACACCTGCGAGGTGCCGTGCATCAGCTGTAGTCAAATCATATCATACAGAAACACACTAATCTGGAGGCGCATTTACTGCATTAATTAAGTGTCACATTTGAGTGTGTCTGACATAGTAGCTTGTGTGGGTTGTTTTTTTTCTGCTTCAGTGTGTTACAGAGAGAGACTTCTTTCTTAATCAGCAGTGTGTCTTTGAAAGGGGGAGTCCCCTACACATTGACTGTTTGCAGATGTAGTCATCGCATTTGCTCTCCCTCCACATGTAATGGCAGTTTAATACACTCATCAATTTCTGGTCAGCATGGCTCCAGCCCCCACATTTTCCACATACCACTTAAAGTCTGGCAGAAACAGAAGTTAGATCATCTCTAGCATCAGTTAAAGTCATAAAAATATGACTTTAGGTTGGTGGATTGCTCAGAAGTGGGCATGACTTGAATGTATGAAGCACAAACTGACTGATACTGAGCTGTAGAAAAAAGGAGTAGGAGGAGGATAAAAGACTCAACAGTTGTGAGCAAAATTTTTGCCACCTAAGATCCAAACACACTCCTCCACCTATGATATCCTTCCCAGCTTCTGCCGAATGCAAACCAAAAGTTATCAGTAAGGTTAGTTTGATGTCCCAAATCATATTTTATTGGATCATTGCAAGATGAATGCTCACATTTTGCAAGAAAAAAGATGTTATGTTTGGCATTTAAGTGATTAGTATGGAAGCCCGTTTCCGCCACTAAAAAAAAAAAAAAGGATCCATAACTCGAAATTTCGAGTTATTTTCTCTAAATTTCGACTTATTCAGAAAATAACTCGAAATTTCGAGTTAGCGCTGCCAATCAGTAATCTACGTGGATGATGTCATTTCCTTGTTACCCGGAAGCTGAAGCCCTTAGCTACAAATGCTACAGCTAAGCTACTGGTATTACATGCAGTCATGAATGCACAGATTGCTGAGTTTTTTCAGCGTGGCTTCACAAATGATGAAATTCTTGTGTTATTAGCTGAATCACACGGCGTTACTATCAGCAAACGTACTCGCGAAAGCGCCAATTTGTTGCGATCCGGTTTTGAGTGCGCGTTCCTCTGCGCCATATGCTTCCGGGTAACAAAGTGACCTCGTTCACGTAGATTACTGATTGGCCGAGCTAACTCGAAATTTTGAGTTATTAACTCGAAATTTTGAGAAAAGTAACTCGAAATTTCAAGTTATGGATACTTGTTTGGTTTTTTTTTAGTGGCGGAAACGGGCTTCCATAGATTAGCACTGGGTTACAGAAGTAGAATTTTTTTTCATCCATCTATTCATTTTCCTGTGTTTATCCAATTCAGGGCTGGAGCCTGTCCCAGCTTTGGCAGGGCAAGTCCAGGGTGACCTGTCCAAGGTGGGTGCACCCTGGACAGTAACATAGAGTCGCAACTTAACAGCCTGCCTGATGTACTTCTAGCTTAGATGTAATGATACTTTGCTGTTTTTGAACAAATATCTAGTTTGTTAGCACTTCGATGTGGGTATGAAACCAACAGCAGATTTACTGTACTTCTACATCCTCCATCTGTCTTCACTGTTCTTGAATGCTTCACCAACCTCCTCCCAGCAGTTACCTGGCTAGTTAGCATTACCCAGCATGCCTTTTGGTGATGTAATTTTGCAAATGTGTTATTAGTGATTTTTCCTAATAACACTTACCAGAGTTAGTGTTGGAGCAGTGATTTTTGTCCCACAGTAATAAACTTATAATACATTTAAACCGCTTGGAAAGCCTGAGCATGCACTTTATCTGTTCACCAGTATGGCGGGATTTGAAAAATTTAAATCATGAATGAAATTATGTTACATTTGGTAAGTCAGGCACTAACAGCCACCCAGCCTCATATAGTGATGTGACCTTTTTCAAAATGCACTTTTTGAACTTTTCTCCAGTGAAATATATTAGAAAAACAAAACAGGTTAAAAAATTCAGGGAACCAGTGCTTGTTTCTGGTACTTATTTCAGAAACTATTGTATGCTATTGTAACTATTGTATGGAGTGGGTGTAAAATTTATTTAGTCCCAGTTTTTAAACAGAACTTAAATGTGTTTTTCAGGACTGAACATTTAATGTCTTATGAAGTTATGAGGGCTCACAAATGCTAGACAAAAAGGGGACTTAACAAAACAAGACATTTCAACCCACCCCTGTGTATTTCAAGGGTCTGTCAATCAGGAAAAATAGTGATACTTGCAAGGAAACATTTTCCATGACTTCTTTAAATATGCCAAACATATTGATAAAAATCTGCTAATTTTGACAGTGCCTGGTGGAAAGCAGGACCCACATTTATTATGAGAAAATGGGAGCATTGCTCTATGTTCAGCTGCTGTATTTGTCGTTTACTTTTACCCATTGTGACTGTGCTCCTTACCACTCCTTTTCAAGCTTTACTCTGGCTTTGAACTGGCATCCTTCCAGTCTCTCTTAGTCCAGCAGTAAATAACCTGTGACTCGTGTTACAGAGCTGCATTAGCACTGTAATAACTACACTGTGCGGTATATTTCATCACTAGCACTGACTTCAGGTCTTTGGCAGTTCCCCTCCGTCATATTTCTCTCAGCATTCATTCTCTAACCACTTACTTTGTGTGTATTGTGTGTGTATCTGTGTGTGTGTGTGTGTGTGTGTGTGTGTGTGTGTCTTTGTACCGACTGAACTCTGTGGCAGAATCAGCAAGTCAATATAGCTGATCAAACAGCCCCAGACAAGAGGAATACTGAGTGAACTACTCAGAAGGAAAGAGTGTGTATTATCTGTTTGTGTGTGTGTGTGTGTGTGTGTGTGTGTGTGTGTGTGTGTGTGTGTGTGTGTGTGTGTGTGTGTTGATATCCTTGCATGGACCAAAAACCTTTGTTGTGAGGTTATTTAGGTAGGTCCTCACATTTTAAAAGGCAATAGGTGGGTTAGGATTTGGTTTTAGCGCACAATGGGTTGTAGTTATGGTTCATTGTGATGGTTGAAGATTAGGATAGATTAGATTGTCAGTTAGTGCCCTCATAAATATAGAAAAACCAACATGTGTGTGTATGTTTGTGGATATGCTAGTCTGCAGGAGAGCAGGTCTGATCATGCTTTGATGTCTGAGCCCTGACAAAGCGAGCAGGATTAATGTGGGTCCTGTCAGACACAGGCACACAATCACACACTCACACACAAATGTGTTTCCATAATCTCTGTGGGCTTTACTTATTGACGCTGAGCATTCCCTTAACCTAACCCTAACGGTCACAAGTCAATATTTAAGCTTAACTTTAATTACTTTAAACAGGAGAAAAAAATCAGATTACTCGACCAGTCTGAAAGTAAGAAAACAGACATAACTGACAAATCATATTTTAAATGTCCATGAACTGTGTGGTATTTTGTACAGCGTATATGGAGCAACTCAATACCTACATCATAGTGCCTCAAAACTTAGCTAGTTGTTAATTTCCATCTCACTACATCTTCTAGTGGCGGGTGGTGTTGCAACATCTTAGTAACACCAGTGAAGTCCTTTAACCGACTACCCTACAAACACAATGTAATGAGTGAGTTGCAACATTACAAACTGGTGATGTTGCCAGCTTTGCTTTGTGGCTGCAAAACAAGCAGACAACACAGAAACTTTTCTGTGATGTTTTATCTAATTCTACATGTTATTATTGTATTACCCTAATGAAACATTTCTACAATGTGTAACGCTACTGCAGTGTTGTACTACATACATATCCAGGATGTCTTTTCCTTCTGTGGCTTCTCTTCACTTAGCAATCAAGCTAAGTGGTCACATAAAGGTGGTTATCAATTGATAAATCACCTCAGGTATTCCTAATCTTGGCTTGCATGTACAGATCTAGTGACTGTAGAGCAATTTTACAAAGGAAGATAAAAGTATAACATTAGAAAAGTACAGATGTTAAATATGTAATTCAGACTGTAAACAACAAACAAATCAGCTGTGTGTGTCTGAGAGGAAAAACATAGTACTAAAAGTACTATATGAATGTGTGTCTGTGTGTCTATGAGTGTGTGTGAGTATGTGTGTCTGAGCACTTTAGGTAGTAAGACTGGAAAAGTGCTCTATAAATAAAGTTTATTGAAACGAGAAAGGAAAGCCAACAGAAATGCCTACTCTGTGTCAAAGTTAACACACTGATTTGGATTACAGTCTTTTTAATATATAATTACAACTGCATGTTCTATTAAGGTGGTTTATACATATATATATATATGTGTGTATATATATATATATATATATGTGTGTGTGTGTGTGTGTGTGTGTGTGTGTGTGTGTGTGTGTGTGTGTGTGTGTGTTTTTTTTTTTTTTTTCTCTCAGC
>VUQG01021824.1:0-34831 GCA_015106755.1 Etia nguti | reverse complement strand
TTAATGTATTTATATATATATATATATGTGTGTATATATATATATATATATGTGTGTGTGTGTGTGTGTGTGTGTGTGTGTGTGTGTGTGTGAGATTGTGTGTGTGTGGCAGTTTTAGCATTGTTCTTTCAGCTGCAGCAGTCTGAGAACAAGTGAAGTATAAATACAAATACAAAAACAAACATCAAACCACTTACCTACATTTTATATAAGGCTTTTATTTATTTTATTTATAGGCTAGCATTTATTTTGCCGACTTGCAATTGGTAAACAATGCATCATCATCGAGTCGACTATTTACACACATCCCTGAAGTTTTATGCTCCCCGTAGTGAGACAAGTCCTCCAAGGTTGGTGTGCACTCAGGTTGAAGTACCCACCAGGACATACAAATATGAAAAGCACAAATACACAATCACACTGTGGAGTGTGACCAGGAATTGTGTGGATCTCCAGGGTGGAGCTGTTAGTGACACTAACTATAGAGAGCAGAGATGGGTCGAAAAAGCCTCAATTTCTCCTCTCTCTCTCCACTTGTTCTCTTCCATCACAAGTAACCACACTCCAGCCTGCACACACATATTATTAGAGTAATGATGATGGTTTCATGGATGATTAGATTAGCCTTCGTCTTTTTTTCCTTCTTCATTTCATTGCTTCGTTTAGCTGCTGGTTAGTATTTTTTTTTCTAAGTTAAGATAGTATTCCCCCTCCTCCTCCTATTTCCTCCCTCATTTTGATCCCATTTCTTCCTCTCTGCTTCCAACCATGTGTAGAGCAGCTGGTGGGTTATTATGCATGCCTGTGTGTTACTGTAGATTAAAGTAGCTTGAAGTACAGTAGGACTACAGAGTTATATTGGAACACTTCCCAACATTTATGCAATGCTTCTACATGAAAATCCCCCTCAATTTTTTTTTTATAAATAATGAAACTCTGCTTGCACTATAATAACTAGATTCAATCTTAAGTTATGCTAAACTATAATTATTTAAACTGCTTGGCTCTTAGCTCAGTTAGACTATGCATGTCAACCAGACCTTCACTTTTGGTGCATGTGGAGTTTCGTTTGGTTTCTTTTGGTGTTTCCGTTTTGCATCCAGACCGCAAAAAGGTCACAGATGGATTGCGAACAGATTGTGGTTGGCGTGTCTGACAAAAAAGTATCATGACATGTGGCTGGTGGATAAAAATGACAATTTTGGTCCAAAAATTTAAAATAGCAAGCAAAAAATCGTGTTGCTGTGTTGAGTTCCTATGTGCAGTCATATGAATATAATCGACTCATATAAAAGTCAAAAAGCTGTCAGAAAACACTCAAACTTTACCTGATTATTATGAGTATGAGTAAGGGAAACATTGTCAGGTACAAAGTGTGGTCATTTTGTTTGTGTTCATTATACCTCTACAGTTTACTTTATCTGTCACAGATATCCTAAAAAGTGCCATAAATCAATGGCACTAATTGATTTCTCTGTCACCTGACTGTGAAGAAGAATTAAGAATTAAAAAGATAAAGGACACATTTTTGGAAAATATATATTAAAAGTCAAACCTATGTACAGTAGTGCAGATGTGAAAGATAAATAAATAGATAAATAAATAAGTAGATAGACCAGCTTGTGAGTTTTACATGGACAGTAGTGGAAATGACCAACGGTAGCAGATATGACAGTAGTGCAAATGGTTGCAGTAAAGTGTCAAAGACGGTCAACAGCATTTTAGATGTGAATGTAAGTTGTGAGAGTGTGTTACAGTACAGGGGTATAGACTGATTATTGTTAAATTATTGAAAAACAAAGCCTATAATTAAAAAACAAAACAACCCAAGAATATGCACAGTTGTGTAAAAGAATGTTTTCAGAGGATTCTTGAGGTATACTTGTTTAAAAAAAACTAAGTGTGCCCCATGATTGATTAGCTTATAGAACCACCTTCAGCAGCGACAACTTAAGTAATCATTTTCGGTATGACTTTATCAGTCTCTCACATTGCTGTGAAGGAATTTTGGCCCACGTGTCTTTGCTATGTTGCTTCAGTTTATTGAGGTTTGCAGGCATTCACCTATGCACAGCTCTCTTAAGGTCTTGCCACAGCATCTCAGTCTGCTTTGGGTCTGGATTTTGACTGGGCCATTTCCAACACCTTGATTTTTTTTTCTTTTTCAGCCATTCTGTGTAGATTTGCTACTTTGTTCTGTTGTATGACCCAATTGTAAACTCAGTAAATATGGTCACATTAATCTGTTTCCAGTTACTGTATAAAATGTGATTTAAGAAATTGTAGCTAGGGTTTTAAGCAGTATTACAGCCTTTCCATGCAAAAGCTCTGTGTATTTGCAGCTTCTGATTAGTAATTGGACACTTAATTAATTTGCTGGCAATGAAAATAGAGTATATTGACTGCTACAGATGACTTTTTAGGATATAAGCATTTTTTTAAATGTCTTTATTGATTAATATATATTTTAATTTTCAAATAATGAACATGAAACTGCATGAAGATTTAAATAGCAAGAGGAGATACTAGAATTTACTCTGTGTCACACTTTGTAGGCGGTCCCTGTATGTGTCCCACATCTCCTTGCACTGAAAAAATGATTGTAAGTGATTGATTGTGACCGTCTGCTTAAATACGACTGGAAAGATGTGTCTGTGTTTTTCCAAAGTTTCACTAATGAGTTTTTTAATCTTTCCAACTTTATTGAAGTTGCAATTCTGTGATCCAAACTAGAAGAGTCATATATATCGTTCGACCCACATTTACTGATTTCTTTTCATTTTAATGCCTAACATTTTGCAGCTAATTCATTATCCATCAAACTTAAGGCTGGACAGAAGAGCATCATACTGAAAAAGAAAAAAAAGCCACACAATCGATAACTGCATTCAACCCCACTTAGGTTGCAATGAAAACACTGCTAACATGAAAAATGATATAGACATACACTTAAAACACTGAAATTAGACTTTAGTTATGTAAAGCAGTACAGGCTTGCCTTGGGATTCCTGAGCACTGATTTCTGGGAGGTTCCTTTAATTTGCTTTTTGCACATTCAGGGTCAGATGGAGAAGATCTGTGGGGTAGTTATAGCGCTCAGGTTGTATTTTCCCAGTGTGTGATCTAACTGGTCTGACAACGCAGAAATAAGCTGTGAGGACTCCCTTTCAATCTGTTTGCCAAACTGTGTTGGTATTAAATGTGTGTATTGACTGCATCTTATGATCTGGCAGCTAGGATAACATTACACAATCTATGGATGCATGTATTGCAATTTTTCACAACAGGAGGGCACGGGACATGAAAATATAAAAATACTGGGGAAATCTGGGTGGCGTGCTTTCATGTGACTTGTGCATAGTTTTGACATTTCTCCTCTGTATTTGCTCAATTTAAGCAAAAATAAATGCAGTACACATTTCCGGGGTTTTTACTGGCTCAGATTGGGCCTTTGGTATGGTTGGGGGATGCACATAAGCGCAACTGGTCTGCATATAACTAAGTTTAATTAGTCTGTGTTATTTAAGTTAGCAGAAGTCTGTACATTTTCCTCTTATTTCTGGCCATTTGATAAGCAAAATTTCAAATCATACTGAAAAGTCACAGTGTTTCTTTGGTAGATTCTATAATTTTTATATGCAGGAAAAAACCCTGATTTCTACAACAGGTATTTGCCTATTTTCATATCTTACAGTTTAACGATACATGCAGCTACTTCAGCTGTACATCTGTAAACCATAAACACAGCTGGCATGTATTAATTTGCTGTAGTGCGATTGCTTATTCTATTATTTTGGTGCACCATTGTTTTATTGTTTGTTACATCCTGTTCTCTGTTCAGCCTACCCTTGGGTGTAATCAAACGTTTCATCCAACTAAAAGCTGCCCTTAGTTGGATTGCTGCAATGTATACACAGCCAGGTTAAAGTTTGTCAGCTGTAGAGTAAAGTCAGGTACTTTCCAGGCTGTCTGTCAGTCAAGATCAAGGCGACGATAGATTCTGAGAGAAGAGGAAGTGCAAAGAGAAGTTGTTTGAGAAGGTGAAAGTTCCACTGTGCTAAAAATAGCTTGCTTTTTGATGCATTTAGGCCTGCTTGCAATTTGTGGCCTTTTTCTTCACTATAAACTCTATCAGCACATCTTTAAAGCTGCATTAAGCAATATCCACCTATTGCTTTTCAATCAGGTCATAGGATTGGTTCAGTGAAGCATAACCAGTGCACCTGCTCTTGCAAAAAGGAAGTGTATAGCCAGCTGACTCAAGCCGGCTGTACACTTTCTGTGTAGCGCTAAATGACGGAGAGGCGAAGTAGCTGAAGAACGGCGAGCACTTATAGCAACCCAAAGACATCCAGATATTTTTCTCAGGAGTCTGTGGACCAAACCAGGGCTGAAATGAATTTACATTCAACATGTGGCCAAAAAGATGACTGCAAACCCAGATTCCTCTGTTTCTGCTGAATGTGTAAGTAGTCAGTTGTTTGCTTAAACGTTAGGGCCTGGTTTAGTGTTTTCTTTATTGTTTAATGCAGCTTTAATTTCATATTTGGGTTAAAACGATAAATGTTAAGGCCACGTGCTCACATCAAGGGCACGTCATGGTTCACAGGATAGACAATGGTGTGCTAACTTTTTTTTTAAATCATTTTCAGCTTGGTTAATTCATACCATGTGTTTTGTTCACATCTTTTAAATTCATTTTAGCTAATGTATTATTATCAGTAGATATCCACAATTTTTAATATGCTTTTTACAGTAATACACAAATGTATTATTTCAAATAGCAAGTTTTACACTAAAGTCAACCACTTGGACAAAAGTAGTTGACTTTAGTGGATTGTTTTGATTTATGTAGTGTGAGTTTGATGCGTTTGTTGTAATTTATTAAGTCTATAAAACACTATAATTATGAATAGTTCTCCCTTTAGCATTTGATTTCATTTTAATAAGTGTTGACGAGGTATTATGAGTAATCTTTAAAGCATTTTTTAAACTTTTATAGCTCTAGTTTTGAATCTAACTCTGTAAACAAATATAAAGAGCTACCCTGTCACTATATGGAGTCTGGAAACCCTGCTTGATCCCACATTAGGTCTAAGAACCTGGTGGTCTATAAATGTAGATAACTCTTTGCTGTTATTTTACAAAAGGGCAACAGCATATATTTAAAGCAAAATAGTACATTTTAGCCATTATGTGGGGTATTGAGGGTGCTGTAAGGCCACCAGAAATGTAACTTTGGATTACAACCTTGTTTCTGTTTGACTGCAAGTGTGAAAAGTGTGTGCTGGAGTATTTTAGTGTGTCCCAAGGCACTTTTAGTCACCTTTTTGTGTTCTCTGGCTTTTACAGGCCGCCTCAGCTGCTCATTACAGCCTTTGCATGCTTGTTAGCGTAAGCTAGCATTAGCGTAGCATTTGAGTTTGACATTCACCTCTGGCTCTGCACTTTTTAACCATCAATCTATAATGTCTTCTAGTAGCACGCACACATGCACACACAAATACACACATATTAAAAAGAACCCTGCTGGTGTTTAGCATTATTAAAGCTGGTCAGCTAATGGATTAGCCCCTGAATTAGAGGCAGAAGATTGTTTGAGTTCATAATTTATAGTTCAGGAGTTTTGCCATATTGATATTTTACAGTGTAAATTCATTTGTTTAAAACTTTCATAACTTAAACCTTTAAAGTTATTTTAATTTTGTGTTTAATATTAGGCATGTATATGTAAATGTATATAAATTTAACCTGATAGGAGCAGTTAGGATCATTTAGCACTATTAATCACATCAGTACAGCCCCCCCCATCATCATCTCAGAGGTGTGTGTGTGTGTGTGTGTATGATTATTATGTCTGTGGAACCCTTTGATGGGTCTAGACAAGGGCGTGCAACAGCTTTCTCATACCTAGACTGTGCTCTGTGTGTTTCCCAGGAGATGGCAACCTCTGACCCCTGTGCAAACGCCCCCCCAACTCCGCCTGAGGAGCCGGCGCCTTCACCCTCCCCTCGCAAGAAGCGCGGGCGTCGGAAACAAGAGCCAGCGGAGAGGAATAAGGGTACAGCTTTAATGCTCTTTGCTCATATATAATTATTACCTATGATTTAACAGCATTCGGAAAGATTCTGTTAATTTTCTTTCAGTATAAAAACTTTAAATATAAACAGTTTGTTTACAACAACAAATATTATCTTTTGTTTAATTCATTTATCTAAAACTTTACCTTTCAAATAACTTCCACATTGCAGCTTTTAAGGGAATGGTAATTTTACATTAGTACACTGGGGCAAAGTGATGAAAACCATGTCTTTACATCCTCATTAAATCTCTCGTTAAACCTGTACAAATGAGCCATTTCCTGTAACGTTTTTTCCCTGCAGACGAGCCAGATGACAGAAACTGTGACTCCCCCAGAGAGGTGAGAAAACAAGTGTCTGCAGCAATTCTGCATGTTTTCTGCATGGTGAAATGAAATTAATCACTCTCATGGTATACACAATATATTACAAGCTTTTTGTGTACATGCAGGGAGAGACTGGGAGGCTGCGGAGAAGGCCAGTCCCCAGAGTAACTTTTCAGGCTGGAGATCCATACTATATCAGTAGGAGACAGAGAGAAGAATGGCTCAGCCGCTGGAAGATGGAGGTGAGCAACAGAAAGGCTTGTATTTACACTGATAGGCATTTATTTAGGAGCCAAGTTAGAATAAATATGCTCCTTAAACCTGAGTAACTGGAGTTTTTGATGGAACTTCTTTTCTTATATATTGTAAAAGTTTTACAGCTGGACCAAGAAGATTTATAAGCTTTTGAACTGGTTTTATAGATGTATGTTGCCCTTTTAAAGCAACCAAACTACAGTGGAAATTAGCTGTGGTTTGCTTTGTGCGATGCTGAGTAATCCAGTGAAGGAGGGAAATCCCCTCGAGATATTAAATCAACCTTCTTGACAGAGCTGCGTGCTGAGTAATATTGCTCTGAGTGTTGTCACGATTTACAGTGTCATTTTATATGTTGGGGATATGAACTCCATGTGTTCTGTGTCTGTTAAACTTTTACAAACCCAATTCCAAAAAAGTTGGGATGCTGCGTAAAATATATATACAGTGATTTTCAAATCTTATAAACCTATATTGTATTTACAATAGAATATAGAAAACATATCAAAACACTAAGGTCAATTGAATTTGATTGTAGTAACACATCTCAAAAAAGTTGAGCCAAGGCCTGTGTAGCATCTCTTCCTCTTTTAACAGCAGTCCATAAACATCTGGGAACTGAAGAGACCAGCTGCTAGACTATTTGAAAGGAATGTTGTTCCGTATTTGTTTCGTATAGGATTCTAGCCGCTCAACAGTCCTCTGGCTTCTTTATTGTATTTTTCATTTCATGATGTGCCAGATGTCTTCAGCTGGTAAAAGGTCTAGGCTACAGGCAGACAGTTCAGCACTCTCTGCATAACGAAGCCATGCTGTTGTAATAGCTGCAGTATGTAGTATAGCATTGTCTTGCTGAAGTATGCAAAGCCTTTCTGAAAAAGACTTTGGATGGGACTTGCCTTTCTGGATGTTCTTCTCCTAATTCCATACACACTAACGCACCCCCATATCATATCATCAGAGATGCAGAATTTTGAGTTGATTGCTGAAAATAAGCTGGATGCTCCCTCTCCTTTTTAGTCTGGAGGTTTCAGTGTCCATAGTTTCCAATAAGAATTTCAAATTTGACTACTTCATCTCAGTATATTCTAGATGAGCTTTGGCTCAGAGAAGATGTCGTTGTTTCTGGATCATGTTCACACATAGCATCTTCTTCATGTGATAGAGATGTAACCTGAATTTCTGGATGGCACGGTGAACAGTAATGTCTGGAAGAGTGTTCCTGAGCTCATGCAGTGATTTCCATGATACAATCAAACCAGTTTTTAATGCAATGTGGCCATAGATCAAAATTTTCAGCTTTGTACCTCATGCACATAGATTGCTACAAGTTGTCTGAATCTTTTGATGATATTATGCATTGATATTCGTAGTCTTCGCAATTTTCTATTGAGGAACATTTGTAAATGCACTTTTTTGCAGACTGGTGAAACTCTCTGTACTTCTAAGAGACTCTAAGATGCTCTTTTTTATATACAATCATATCACTGGCAATTAGTCTATTTAATTCAACATGTTCCTGTAGCTGTTTCTTATTAGTACCTCTAAATTTTCATCCTTTTTTTTTTGCTCTGTTCCAGCTTTTGAGATATGTTGCAGCCATTTAATTCAAAATTAGCTAATATTTTTTCAAAAAATGGTAAAGTGTTATAGTTTAAATATTTGGTATGTTTTCTATGTTCTACTATGAATAAAATATGGGTTTATGAGAATTGCAGATCATTTGGATTCTGCCTTTTTTTTTACATTTTGCACAGCATTCCAATTGATTTTGGAATTGGGGTTTTATTTTACTCAAATAAAAATCAAAGAGAAAAGTCCTAAAAATTCCTATGACTGTTTTTTTTTCATTACAGCAAGGATTCCTTTAGCTGACTTCACCCACATGGCACACTTTCACATCCTTTACTCATTCTCTTACACATCTTTTGCTGTTGCTGCTGCTGCCTCCACCTGGCATCCACCTGTAGGCTCTCTCTCTGCCATATGTTTCCCTGAGGGGGACGTTATTAATGCTTGCTTGAGGGGAGCATCAAGGTCAGAGCTTAGATTCAAAACATAAATGTTGTACATATTTTTAATTTACAAAATCTATAGCACATGTGTTATTTGGGTAAACTGAGACCGAGTATTCCAGGAGATATAAAACAAGAATTCAGGGTAACTGCAGGTCTGAAAGGTCTTAAAAATGTCAATCTTCAAACACCACAAGTTTCTGGAAAGTCTTAAATTTTCTGCAGCTCCCTGTTTTTTGGTGGCAACCTCATCGATCTGTTTGATTTCAGCCAAACTTTTCTTTGGACCTCAGGGCAAAAACTGCACCTAATACTCATAGACAGCCAGATGTTAGTGGTCTAGTCAGACGTTCACTCACAAAGCCAGAAATATTGATTATATTATTGTGATAAAAGCAAATCCACATGTTTTGGGGTTTTTACTACAACCACCGTCATGTTTTGGGACGTGTTTGGGGTTTCTTTTTTGGCCTTTCATGATCAACACCATGTGACTGACGGTTTATTTCGTATAAAATCCTTGTGATTGGAAAGCACACAACAGACACTCCAAAGACACAGACTGCAATTACCTGACGTCCATTATTTCAGTAAAAATAATGCTTTTATGCCATTTCCGTTTATATTGGGGAACCTTCTTGTTAGTACTGCCACAACTATCACTTCTCATACACCCAGTGTTACCATTAAAGCCCTGTGGTTCGGACACATCAGTGAATTGATGAATTCAGTGGGGTAAGAAATTATCTCCAGAATCAGAAGCCATGAGTCTGACTCTTCCTCATGGCTGGTTATTTATTCACAAATGTCGTTTTCATCTCTCAAGCAAGAATGTTTTGTTTCTTTCATTTTGTTCTAATTGATAAAATGGTAACACAAAACCTCCTGTGTCTAAATCAAGCCCCACGGGCCAAATCCAGCCTTCTGCAATTTTAATCCAGCCCACATATCTCTTTAGGTTCTTGATCAATTTCAGCCTTTCTAGTTGTAGTTGCAGTCTGCACAGCAGCATGCGCCCCATCCAAACTAAACAGAGAAATACAGACCTGCAAGTAAAGCTAACAAAACAGCTAACAGAGCACAATAGCACAGGTTCAGTCTCATGGGGATCAAACTGTTTTAGATCTTCTACTTCTCCTGACTAAATGTTTTAAAGCCTAATTCATGGACTGGTTAGGGGTTACATATTGAACAAAAGGTTGTGTGCAGCATACAAGTTCAAATAGTAGCTAACTGTTCAATTAAATTGGCTTGGCTTTAAAATGCACCTTGATCAATCATTTAAGTGCCATATGCAAGTGTAAATGTTGCGATCCAATCACTGGTGGTTTGGGATACATTTGGCCTCACATATTTTACTGTGTAAAAGCAAAAGTGTTCCAGTGTGTCCCTTGCAAAGACATAACAGGAAAATATTTCATCAATAAGGGACTTTATTTGGTCCTTTTTCTTTAAGTCTTTCGCCTTTTTGCAAATTGCAAGTGAGTGTCATTGCAGTCTAAACACTTGGAAAAACCTTCTTGAAACATTTTAGGGTTTTTTGTGCCAACCCTTCTGGAAAAAATCTGGTGCTTGACTGGCAACAGACGGCTGTATTAGCTATGTGTGGAGCTTTCTGCCTTTCTAGAGGAGGCAAGGTAGAAGGTAATGATTTCTGAACACCTTGGATACACATGATAGACATAGGTATCAATACCAGTGGGCCTAAGCTGTCCTCTCATGATCTGATTGGCCAAGATGTGTTTTGGGATTTTTATTTTTTTTGTGTGTGTGTGTCTGTGTATTTATATTCAAGTTTTGTGTTCTTTTAGGTTAGTTTTGTTTGTGTTACTTTGTAGTCCTTTATTGTCTGTCATTTAACATAGAGGTTAGGTACAGGTACATTAACTGAGATTACACCTGGAAACTACTGGCAAATCTGGGAAATGGGTCTTTGTAAATTCACTTACCTCCAAATAATTGTTTAGTTTTTTTTTTTCCAGCCAAAACTTTTCAGCCAGTTTGACAGTTAAAAATGTCTTTAAAATAATAATATTACATAAACCCTGCACAGTATTTAAATAATACTGTAACAGTAACAATAAATAGCTTATTACATCTAACTGAGCTTTGATTGGAACAAGTGTTGTCTCAGAGCTCTTTACTGTGGTTTGCTCTTATTCTGCCCTGTTTTTTCAGTGTTAGCAATTTCTTATACTTGTTGGAACCTGTCTTAAGATTGGAGTGGACATTTGTCTGTTTTGGGTCAAAACACTGACATCTGGAAAGATTTTTTTCTTGTCAGCATTCAGTGTGTCATTATGTTATTTAACTTGACCTCTTTGGGCTTTCTGTTCGGCGTTCATCACTTTACTGTGTTTGCAGTCACCCTGCTCTGCTCTGCAGAGTTTGTTTGTTTACACTGGAGGGGAGTGGACTTCCCCTCCACGACTTGGCTTGTGGAAGATGACCTGTTTCCTTTCAGTATTACAGGCTTTTTACAGCAGCATTTACCCAACAGTTGACACAGTGAAAGTGAAAATGGTGCCTTTTCCTTTCCCGTAGACTCACATGCACTATTTGTCCACCAAAGATATTTGGTTGACATTGGTCTGAAGGGTACCAGTGGTGCAATTCAGATGTAATAAACATTTGTGTGAAACAGTGTCTTTTTTTCTCCTGTGTAGCCTTGCAGCCCCATCACATATTCTTTCAATGAACCCTTCCTGTAGGTTTAAAAAGTTGAAAGTGACTGGTGAATCCATGGATATTTCTGATCTATTGAAGTTTAAGCTTTCCATACAATCCACGTAAACATTGTAACACTTATATTTTATAATACCAGTCAAAAAATTGGAAAAACTACTGTGTCCAAACTTTTGACTAATACTGTGCAGGTATGCGGGATTCTACTTAACCAATGGTCCAAGGGTTAGTAAAACAATATGTCTGGCAAAGTGATTGACAAGCTCAGCCACCAGAGCCGGTCCGTTTGGACCAGTAATCCACCAGTTAATTCACTTATAAAGCAAACAGGCTGAAATTAAGTCTCACTAATGAGTTTTGAGTGTTTGTGTTTTGTTTTTTTTCACGTTAAAATGGCAATAAAAGTCCTTTATGAAACATCTGCTGAGATAGTTTAAATGGAAGAAAAGCAATTTGTTCATTGGGCAGTTAGTTTTACAGAAGCTAAAATGAAGGTTTCCTGCATGCAGATAAACTGTTTAGTTTGTTGCAGTCTTATAATCACATAATATATACTGTAACAATCTAAATTTCTTATAAACTTTGCTTCTTTTTTGACAACAGCCATGCCCCTCTGTCTTTCTAGCAGTATTACCTGCACATACATGGGTGAGTCTAAAGTAGGCACAGCTGTCTATTCACAGCATATTCATAATATTTTGTTAATAAATATCTCTGCAGATTTAGACTATTTAGACTTTTATTTTTTTTTAATGCCAATAAATTATGCTATAGCTATTATATAAAGTAGATTTTTTTTGTCTGCTAGTAAAAAATGTATATAGGACTTTGACAGACAGGTAATTTGTAGACTTTGTCCCTTGTCAGGCTTTTAAAATATAATATTATTTTAAGATATATAAATGCAAACATACCAGTTCATAACAGTACTGAAAGCAACACAGATGAATAAACAAAAAAAATTATAGTAACTTATAGGTAATAACAACAAAAGATAAAGACAAGAGGGAAATGTTTTCTTTAAAGACCCAGTTCACTGCGTTTCTTGTAGACAGCTGTAATCTTGATGTCCCAGCCATTTGTCCTGTACTTTTAAATATATGTCTTGATTTTTCTCCTCTTTTTACAACATCATCACATCCTCGGTAACTTTACCTGAAATCTTGGCACGTTTATAACAGGAAGTGGAATTTATTTTAAAAACTCAGCGTGATGTCTGTATGACTTTAAATAGCTTAAAAATGTACCAAATAAATTTAGTATGTGGTGTCAAATATATTTTTATATCCAAGTCATCATTTCTATTTATAATTAGCACTGTATAGTCAACTGCCAAAGTAGGCTTGCTGTGACAGATGGTGCATCACCATCCAGATTTCCTCCGTATTATGGAAACAAAACAACGGTATTACAAAAACACTTTAAAAACCTTTACTTTAGGAAGATGTTCTCAACAACATAATGATAAATTGTTCTTAGATTGTTCTTATCTCTTTGAAGCTTCCTAGCACTTATTATTTAATCTTTTTCCTTCTAAAAATCATCATTTTGGTTCAGTGTTGCTGCTCTCTTCTACTCGTTCATCTTCCAGCTGCATCAGACAGCTGCTTGGAGCACAGAAACCTGCTGAAAACAGGTGCAGCTTGGTGCTCGCAAGACAGACAGTAAGCAGGTGGACAAAGCGAGTCACTAGGAGGTGAATTTGGAGAAATATTTAGCAAAGAGAGAAACAAATGATTCCCTTTGGAACTTGTGAACAAAATAGAGTTTAAAGAGAGGGAATTTTAGACTTACCCAACAAGTACCTTCATAACTGAGACATAAGTGGCCAGTTGGTAGTTTAACCTGCAGGTTTAACCTAGCATTTGTGAAATGCTTACATCTGACAGTAGTTGACTGAGGACATAGTTATAGTAGTAAGATCATAGTAATTCAAGGAAAATGCTTGGCTGGTTGCGCTGTAACCACGAGCAAGGCGTATAGTGTGTGAAGATGACCTTAAAGTGAAAAAAGAGAATGACTGAAAGAGACAGGAAGAGTGTATGTGTGTGGTCGTGAAAAGGAGAGAGAGAAAGTCATTAAGGCTTATTGACATACACACGGACATGAGAGAGCGCGTGAGAAAAAAGCAAGAGTGTTTGGGAGGAAGAAAGCGAGAGTGAGCAGAAACCACACGTGGTTGCACTTTCCTCGTGTTTGAACTTGTTCTGCTGTGCAGTCAGTTTTTGATGGACACAAACCTTGAAACCTGTGAGACGTGACAGGAGATCGCTTGAAAAGAGCAAAAAGAGCTTTAAATGTCTTCATAAACTATAAATCAGTTCTGCACTGGTGAAAATGACAATTATGGTTTCAAAAAAAACTTTCTGCTTAATTGGAGCATATGTAAACACACACAGAGTCTAGTTGGTCTAACTGATGCCAGCTTGTCTTCAATCTGCAAACTGTTGCATGTGCATGTGACAGATGGAGAGAGAGAAAGAGAGGTAGAGAGAGGTAGAGCATGCCTGGCTTCCTGTCAACACTATCCTCTCACTTACTGAGTCATTAGCAGCTCTCCAAAGCTATGTTTGTATTCCATGAGTCTAGTGAGACTAATAGGAAAGCTCTTTAAACTTTAATTTATCCAAAGGTGGCCTATCATGCTATCAATATCTACTGAACTGTTGTCCGGGTCACTTCTAAAGAGATGATTTTTAATTTTAATGAGACTTTTACATGGATAATTAGAAGATAGCATAAAAATACTAATTTCCATCACAGGCTCATTTTAAAGTCTCAACATTGGGATTTTGGTTATTGCCATAGTGTTTTTGTTTTGGAGCCAGAATACTGCAGTATGCAGTATGATTAACAAGATACATCCATAAACTGTATTAACACAATGCACAGGAACAAATAACTGCTAATTAATGCAGACTAAGAAAAATAAAAGAGTAAATGCTAAAAAGCAGAAACCTGGACAGTCTTTACCACACCAAAAAAATATTATTGACATAATTTCATTAAATGTTTTCATTAAAAAGTGACAGAAATGCTGTTGAAAGATTCTTAACTAGTGGATCTGAAGCTGACTGACTGACACCTGTCAATCAGAACACACATGCCACTAACTTTAAGCCTTAGTAGTCTCCTAATCAGTGAGTAATTAAAAATTAACTATCCACAGAGACAAAAAATTCTTTGTATCAGTCTGTAAACATGCTTCTTAGTGCTTTAAATTTGTGCATTTTAACATTGGTGTCCATGGGGATTGACTTAAAAACAAAATGCCTAAACTGAGCATTTAGAGCATCTGAAGTTGAGTTTTTAGCTCACATGGATTACTGGTATATATACTGACCTCATTATATCAACTTTTCATGTTCATGTCATGTTTTATGTGAGCATCCACCATCGTAACAGTACAAATATTTATATTACAAAAAATCTGCAAGTGTCTACATTAAAACAAAAAAGAAAAGTGAAAGAAAGGAGGCAAAGTTAAAAGTAAATGGAAAGAAAAAAGCAGAGGGAAAACAGAAATGAAGGAAGCAAGGGCAAAGGTCAGATTCGGTTTTTTGTCTTTAAAGAAAAAGGACTAAATTTTTCTTAAAAGAATACTTCAGGGAAAGTACCAGAGTATTCTAAGAGAGGCGATTAAGTCAAATATTAAATTGGCAATAGTGACAGACTGATATGTCAGAAGCAGTTTATTTTTGCACCTGTTGATGTGCAATTAGCACTTCATGCACCACTGGCAGTTTAGTCCAGCGGTTCTCAACTGATGGGGCTCTTGAAAATGTCACAAGATAAAATCTAAGGGGTTACGACACAATGGTAATGCTCCACACATTTCTCTAATTATTGAGTCTGAATCAAGTAATTATTATCAGATAAGGAAATATGAGAAGCAATTATAAGCTACAGCTCACATGAATCTGCAACAATTTTTAGTTCCAACTTTAGTGTGCAATGTTAATAATGTAGCGTAGACTGGAAATGTGTGAGTCAAAGTGTAATGTAATAATAATAAACAGAATACGAAAACGCCTGAAAAAGGTAAAACAGAAATGCTACAGAATGAAAAAAAAACAAGTTGTCGAAGGAAAGAAAAGAGAACTGGCAAGAAAATGAATCCTGCAAAGAGTTTTAACTGAGATGTAAAGGAGAGAAAGATGGATATGGATTGAAAGAAGGGAAAGAAAAGCAGTGAAAGTGTGCGTGCATGTGTATATTTGACAGAAGGAGAGAGGGGGTGAAATCAGTGCTGGCGACAGAGGTTAACCAGTTCCAGGTTCCTGTGTGCATGTGTGTGTGAATTTGCTCTGTCAGTCATTTGAACTGCAGCCAGCTGTTAACACCCTCATTAATATTCAATTTTGCTGTTGTCTGGAGGAAAGCCTTTAACTCTGCAGTCGCTTTCTTTTCTTGGACCAATAAAATTACAATGGCATCTTTTCATTTATTATGCATCCTTTTCCCATCTTTAACAATCTACACTTTCAGTCGCAGCCTTGTTTTAGCCTCCAACCTTTATTTGTAGTGTGCAGCACTTTCCTGAACAAGATCTGATCAATGATCACGAACACGTCACACACTACAATCAAATCAACAGCATTTTAAAAACATCATTTACTTCAACTAGCAGTTACCTTACCTCCACCATCAAGTGTTATACAGCTTGCAGTGATTTTTTTGGCCTTACTGATTCATATGCCAATGCTAAATCAATACCTATTTAGTCTGTGACTTTACTATTTCCCAGTGCCCAACACGGACTCATCTAATTGCTCAATTTGTTTGAACAATAGAAACTTAACAAAAGCATAAAATCTAACATTGTGGCTGATGGCGTTTCCTTCAATTTTGCTAGAAAAAGTAATAAAACAAAAAATATCATTTTCAATTTTTTTTCTAACAATATACCCCTCAGTAGCTGCACTACATTTTTGCATTACATCTTGTGTTCAGTATATTTTAAACTCCCTATGTGTAAACGCTTTTTGAGTATATTCACTACATGTATTTATCATTTAGTACTTGCTCATAGATTTATGTCAAAAAAACACAGCTGTGTAAACTTCCCGTTACCCGGGGGGGGGGGCAAGTTCAGATTCCACAACTTACATGATAAACAGTACACATATACAGTATACAGTAGTGTAATAAGGATTGATGAAAACAACAAAAAACAAATCAATTAGACACTTAAACCCCGTCCATGATTTGCTTGCCACTTCTCACTTTATATCTTAACCTTTGGTAACTCATGGACATTCCAGGCAGCGGTTGCCTAGGTTGCCCCTGAATTTACCACCCACGTATGTCAGCTAAAAAGCAATTTTTGCTGTCACTGGCAGTCAGTTCACTGACTTTGTGTCGCTAACTATTATTTCACATGTCATCGCTACCTTAAACTTGTAGTCTTTCTAATGGCCATCAGGGGGAGACTCCTGTGGTTGCTGAAAGATGCAAATTGTCTAGGTCAGAGATGTCAAACTCATTTTACATCGAGGGCAACATACTGCAAAGATCTGTTGATTAATTTGGTGTAGTATAAATAACCATGGAGTCTTTGTCAGTAGGAAAAGCTCTAAAACTTATTAAAACACGGTTAAAAGTCCAAAAATATATGCCCTTCTTTACTCCAATCTAGCGGGCCAGATTGGAGTCTTTGCTGTGCCGATTCTGACCCCCAGGCCTTATGTTTGACACCCTGGGTCTAGGTTATGAGAAAACATATTCCTGATGAGTTTGTGGTTACAGCTAGTAGTTTTGATGGTTAGTCAATATAATGTGACATTAATGTTTTTTGTCTTCCTCCTCGCACCCCCAACTGGTCGTGCCAGATAACTGCCCCTTCCTGAGCCTGGTTCTGTTTGAGGTTTCTTCCTGTTAAAGGGGAGTTTTTCCTTCCCACTGTCGCCAAAGTGTCTGCTTATAGGGGGTCATCTGATTATTGGCGTTTTCTCTGTTTTATGTAGTGTTTTTGCGTTACAATATAAAGTGCCTTGAGGCAACTATAAATTATGGCTGTCATACGTCTCCAGAAGGAGGATAAAAGATTGTGGGCTTTACAGTTGCATACCAATCCACACCTCTCTTGTCACTTTAAGTTTCAAAACACCAAGATGATGATAGTGAAAATGCTTAGCTCAAGGCTTCATTTTGTGACATCAGCAACCATCACAGTGACATCGGGGTGGCTATGTCCATCTTTTATGTACAGTCTTTGGTCTTAGCTCTATAGAGTACTATATGCAAACATATGGGGTCCCACCAATTCCCAGAATTCATTTTATAGAAGTTATTTTAGCTTTGCTTTATTTCCCTTTGTCTAACTCCCTCTGTCTCAATGTATGGCTGCATTAATGTGTACATTTGTGTGTGGATATGCGAGGTCCTGACCCTAACACATCCCACAGCCTTGTCAACTCTGCGGCTTACCTAACCTTTGACCTCAGCCTGCGTACACACTACACACACACCCACACACACACTAAGCTGAATTTGTGTGTGTGTGTGTGTGTGTCATCATCTCACTTAAAGCCCTGGGGCTGCCAGACATAACTCCACACCACCAATCTGTGTGTGTGTGTGTGTGTGTGTGTGTTCACCTAAACATCTGTTAGGTGAAGGAGCCAGTAAATCACACACTTCACTGGCAGCCAATCAGCAGAGAGGGAGAGGGTAAAGAAGGCTTGAGGGTGAGTGTAGCCCAGGAGACACACAGAAGAGAAAGAGTAGGAGGAAGAGGAGGAGGTTAGAGAGAAGGAGAGACAGACGAAGAAAATGACAGAGAGGAAGAGAGCCAGGGAGGAAGGGTTGCAGTTGCAGAGCTACCATACCCGGCCTGTAAGTGATTTAATTTTTTTCTCTTTCTTGTGTGCATGTGTTGCAAGTGTGTGAAGATATGTGAGCCTAAGTTCAAGTTTTTCTTTCTTTTAAAACAAAATGTGAGACAAGCTATTGCCAAGTTATTTCAGTGCGACTTTGCTTGGCAGGCTAAAGTAAAATGATGTTTAACTTAGCTTTTTTTTAATGCTTTCTGCTGGCTTTAGACCAAGTGGAGGGAGTAGAACATCTCACAGAGGGTTTGAACTGACTTAATGGAGGTCATTTTTGTTTACTTGTTGGTTTTGGAGGGAACGAGCTTTAAAGCTTCTCACTCTCTTCTACTGAATTAACCCTTCAGTTCCCACTTCTTGTTTTTGTTTGTTCTGCTTAAAGCAACATGCACATATTATCTTAAGACTTATCATTGAGTCATACATATACTGCTTTCATTTGGCTTGTGATAAAACAGCCTTTACTTTCCACGGAAGAGGAAAAACAAAAATACTTTGCTTTTTCCCTCTTGAGACCTTTCCAATTTCCTCTTGTGCCCCCTATGTAAGTATCTAAAGTTTGGAAGCCATTAATGCAAAGAGAACTAAGGTACAGAAGTTAAATTCAAACAGTTATTTGTCTTTTTTAGAAAAATCTTTTTTGATAGCCTTGCCTCTGCTTGACAACCTCCTATGCCAACCTTTCTTGGTTGTTGTTTGGACATCAACTGTCATCGCAGAAAACGTTATTTCTGCTTCAGAGATTTTGAAAACGACCACAAAGCTTGGACTCCTTTTCATAATGCTAGCTCTTTGTGGAGGTCTTGTACAACTCTAATTCCCTGAGGGCGGAACAGTGTGTGATACTTTGGAAACGAACACCAAAGTATGACGCTGTAAAGTTTGGTGTATATAGGTTTTGTCCAAAAAACAGCCAGATACTAATTTTGTTTTCTGTTTATTTGTGTCCTTGCATTCTGAAAAGTTTGAAAAGTTTAATCCAGTACTCTACTGGGAACACCACCAAATCGTCAAAGTATTGTATGATATAATTAACATCATTTAGGTTTCAGTTTGATCATATTCACTCAAGGACGTTCAGAAGACTTTGTTCTATGAATGTTTATAAGAAGAAAGAACAGGATTTAGGTGTTACACCCAAATTCTTAGGTTTTTGAATAATAATAACATTTTGCCTCAATTATTTCATTAACTGTTTAGAAATTACAACCGTTTTACATAGTCCCCCATTTTTACAGGCTCAAATTGACGAAAAAGCAGTTTCATGTTCAGGTGAGGTCTGCCAGGTAACAGTATCTCATCAATGGAGAGGATTGTATGGCTGTAAGCCTTTCCTGCTTTTCTTGTTGCTGGAACGACACACAAATTAGGTTGAAATATGAAGCTCTTCATTCATGGCACACTAAAGGCTACCCAATCCAGAGGTTGGGTTTTGTTTTTTTGGTGGAAGATTAACATTCCCAGTCACAAGGTCATTTGTCCATTAGTTTACATATTACCAAATATGTAAACAAATGGAAAACGTCAGCATGTTATCAGGATTACCATCAGGCTTGGGTGTATTTTTAAACAAGTAACCTTTTGTTGCTCAGTCATTTTCCAGTGGCAAAATGTTGACTCAATATTGGAAAACTATACCAGATCACCAAATTATTATGCTACAGTCAGTCCGAACACTTTGTTATTGTCCTTAAACAGCAATCAGACACATGTTGTTTAGTCCATTTCATTAGGATTTCTCAGGAGAGCTTCCTGGAAAACACTGATTGCCTTTCTTTAACATGTCCCTCGGCCGCGATCAATGCTAATGAAAGAGCAGTGCTGCCTATTGACAACGTGGGCGGGGGGGTCTTAACTGCTCTTTTAATTGCACTGTGTGTGTATGCAGTGTTGAGCAATGAGGGTTCGTCTGCAGGTCAGGGTCAGTCACGCTCTTAAAGTGGGTGTGGTTTAAGTAACGGCTCATTGGTTAGGTCATAGGGTGAGAGGTTAGAGGTTGAGGGGGTGGCACTGAGAGTGAAAACGTTGACCAGGCCAAGGGGTTTGTGAAAGTTCAAAGTCGTAACTTACGACATTAAAACCGCTGTCCTTGTGTCTTTCTGCCATCTCCTGCTGTTATTTGTCCTTCACATGACAATGCACATCAAACTTAAAATACACACATATCAATATCTAGCAGACAGATATAAACAAAGAGATATGGAGTTTCAAACCAGAGGTATTACAGAATTTTCTTTGGTTTTAAGTAGATTCAATCATTTCAGGTTAGTTTCCGTCTTTAAAAATGTTCAGTTTTAGTTGTTTTTTTAAATAATTAATTGGAGTGTTTTTCAGGCATAAGAAGAGCTGAACAAGTGTTACAGTACAAAACCCATGTGAAAGCCAATGATTTCAAAATGTGCTTTCAAAGCCTCTTCATCTGTGTTAAAAACTTTGTGCAAATATGAAACTAAAAAGATTTTCCAAGTATATTTGTCTTGCGTTACATTACCAGAGAAAAGTCTGCACACACTCACTCATTTTGACTGGTATTGTAGTTAGTGTTCCAGTCTCAGTTTTAATTTTTTCTAACTTAATTTCAGTTAATTAAAATGAACTGGCTTCACACATAATAAACAGTAAAAACAGAAATAAAGAAAAACAATAATGGGCAAATTCACCTTATTATATTCACTATAACATTAAAAACAGGCAAATAAACAAGATTACAAACAAAAATAATAAAAAAAATACAAGCAATTAGAGATAAGTAAAACTGTGTACCCGGTACAACAAGAAAATTTGGGACTAATAGAAGAAAACAAAGCAAAAAGTGTTCATCTGCCTTTTTATATATCTTGAGATCAGCTTTGTGTGAACCTGTTAATATAGTTTTGTATTTTTATTAGTTTTTCCTGTTTTTATTTTTGGTTTCTTCCCAGTTTATTTTACAGTGTGGGTTTGCTTGTTTCTGTGTAGTGTGTATTAGTTTATGTGTTTGTTTTAGTCTTTCTAATTATCATAATGCAGGGGTTATTTGTTAGGAGCAAAATGTAAGCTTATATGAGGCATTGCAGTTCAAGCTCAAAGCTGACGCACAGCACCAAACCCTCATCAAGCTAGATCAAGACATTCCCTCTACATTTTTATCTTTTTTAGTTACTTTTGTAAAGTAAACAATATTGTTTCAGGTTTTTGTCTCCCGCCAAAGTATGGTTTTTCATTTTTGCTTCATTTAACTAATTGTTTTCCACATAGTTTACCGTTTACATGCAAACAAGGCAGTAACAACAAATGTCTTACTAATTGTTTCAAGGCCCATTATCAGTACAGTCTGTTGAACTATTGGATAGTGGCATTTTGTAAAAACGTGTTCATAGCGTAGCAAACATGGCGAGTCATAGTGTTACAGTTCTTCTGCACTCTTTCAAGCAGATGTGTTTTCAAAGCACCCTGTGTGCCCTTTCTTCTCACTTTTCTTTGTTTTTAAACAAACTTTAACTTGTTATCATGATATCTTCTGGTTGAATCTGAGAAGTTCCTCTTTGACAAAAAGGTTCACAGGAGTCGTTAATGAAAAAAAACAAGTACATAGATTTGTGACCAAACATGCGGGTGAACCCAGAAAATTTTCTGCAGCCTAACATAGAATAGAGGCTTGAATAAGCCCCAGCAAAGTGGAAGTCTTCCAGCTTAAATGCTGCCAACTGGGCTAATTACTGCGTGTTTTATAGGTTGGAAGGTCATTTCAAACCTCACAGTCATCACACTTTTACTGATTGCAGCTAAATTACTTGATGTTATATGTAGTAAAACAATATGTGAGAACTTAAACTTGCCCTCAGTCATAATGTTGAGTCAGATTATTAAAAGAGTGTTTGCTGGCTTTGAGTGGGCTGGCAGCTGTGTGGGCAGAAAACAAAAGACGTATCCTTATGTGGCACCTGATTGTAATTGCTCTAGGTTATGTGAAGTATTTAAAGGCTGATGGGAAGCTCCATAGACAGAGTCTGTTGTTTCATGTATTTTCAAAGATTTCATACATTTCATTTAACTGGCCTAACTCAATTTAAACGGGTTCACAAAGCAGGTTCCTCTCCTGCATAAGATAAAAATTACAGTCATACTATAATGCATAAAAGACAGTCCATATAACAGCAAAAGAAACGCAGCAACGCAGTAGAAACAACATAAGTGAAAAGAATTAGAGTGCATATAATTTGAGTCCGTAGGTGGAAGTGTGTCCTTCAAAACATGTTTATATCCAACGAAGTTTCAAAGGAGTTTCTAAAATAATCATATCCTCCGTTGTATTGATCCATGTGTCTAGAAACACATTTTCAATTTTTCCTGCTCCCAGTTTGTGTCCATGTACGTAATGTTTTACATTTTTAAAGGGGGAAAATTTTCTTACCAGACTGGCAGCAACACTTTCTCCAACACCTAATACAGAAATTCTTACTTCATAACACAATACCTGCATGTATTTATTAGATTTTTATTCCTAATATTAATATTTTCTGTTTAATAGTGCTCCTTGATTTAAGTTTCTTCTTTTAGATTTTTACATAAAGTAAGCGATCTGTGCAAGAAAGCAGATAACAGGCATGGTAACTGGCACGATTCTGTAGTACTTGTTGACAGAGTAAACTAACATATAACTACTTGACTAAAGTGGTGTGTGGCCACACTAAGCACAGCTGTTTGTTGGCTTGCAAGAAATAAGGGCTACTGCTGCTAGCACTGCTAACATTAGCCACACTCTGTAAATTAATCTGGCATTGTGTGTGTGCAAGATTATGCACAACACAAAGCTTGAAACCATTTAAAACAGGTTTTATTTTTAGTTTTCTGGTTGCTTTATTACTTTGACAATCAAATAGTCTTGGTTGCCATCATGATTTGAAGAGACAAAGCATGTATTCTTTGAAATACATTAACTTCAAAGTCTTGCTAACTGACGCTAAAGAATGTAAGAAATTGTGTCATATACATGTGTTTAAACTGTGTGAAAAATGCTGTTGCTCTAATGACCTTATTTCAGTTTTTAGTGTATGCACTATCCTGCAAGTGTATTCTATCCTGTAAAGCCCACAAACAGCTGTGCTTACTCATAATTCATTGCTTAGTTAACTTATTTTTACTTATGTTTCTTTATTTGTAGCCCACTTATTTACTTCTGTCTGTCTTTCTCATACATGTCTTAATTTTGTTTTCGTTTTTTATATTTTAATACAGTATATATTCAAATTTAGAATATTTGTTCACAGTCCTAGCTGTAAGAAAAAGTAAAATATACACATATATAAAAAATATAAATAAGGTAACATAGTAAAAAATAAATATTTAAGTATACAAGTATATGTGCAATATATCGGAATATATTTCAATCTTTTGCGTATTGTAAAGCTTAGTGTTGGCCATATCGAGTACACCAAATAACAATCTAAATAGTAGTTTATGGTGAAATAACTGCATGTAAAACTGATGTAGTAATGTGTCCTATCTTTTGTCTCGGAAACATAGAAGTAAGTGCTGAAGAGGAGATATGATTTTGAATGTGAAAGTAAAATTTTATTGGCTTGTCTAGTTGTGTAATTCTGAAAAGTCAGGGCGGAAGAATGTAAGAGTGCAATACAGTGGTGGGTTAGAGAGGGAAAGTTGCCATGAAACATGTAAGCTCTATTGTGTAGTCTTGCTATTGGTTCAGTGGTTTCTTTTGCGGTGAGGGACCAAACTGGCAGGAGGTAGGATATTGTTGTGAGAATATTTGCATGTAAATATGTTTCTGAAAGAGCTGGGATGAGATACTGTGTTGTGAGTAAAGGGATATTTGTAGGTTTTCTGCATTTGATTTGCAGAATAAAAAGGTAATATGGTTCTGGTATCGCTGATGATAGTGATGAATTGTGCTATAAATTCCCTGTAAAGCTACCAGTAATATTTTCAGATTAATAATAATTTTTTGCCTTCACTGCATCCACAGTTTGAATAAAAGTGACACATCCCTTTGTGTTTTTTTATGTAGTACTGTTTGCGTGAAGCTGACCCTGCAGGTTATTTTAGCTCAGAGCCCTGCGCTCACAGAAACCCAAGCAGGTGATGAATGCATATCTGCCTGTCACCAGTGAGTCATCCTCATCCCTGAAAAAAACTTCCTGGTGGAGTGTTCAATCAGCTAAGGTTGCCAGGCAACAAACACAGTTTCATCCAGTAAGCAGGACTGGCTTTGACCGAGTTCACTCAGCAGCACGAGCCAGCTCCAAGTCCTCTAATGAGATGATCCGGTCCAGATGCTACACGTAATGATTGAGTTTCTTTCACAGCAACAGCAAAAAGTTTAGATGAGCCCAGGTTGAGATCAAATTACAATTTAGAATTTAGAGACGAAACAGGATGAACATTTTATATCACAGTTACAGTGCCCATGGCTGTCATAATTATAAGGTGGTAATATTAAAAGGGTTAGCATCTCATAGTCAAAACTGCTGCTGTAAATGACATAGAAAACCTTCACTGAGATTCTGACATGCATGATGTAGAAGCTGGAGATTGCATTGGATTGTAATGTTTTGGTGTGCTGTGTCATTAGTGATGATGAAATGTTTGTGATGATTTCTCTGAATATTTCTTCCTAGCTTTAAGGTATGTTTGCCATGAGAATGAACTGCAGCAAAACCCAGAGTTTCCACTTTTGGTGGATGTCTTCTATGCAATCCTCAAACTCTGGACTATTACTGCTTCACACTGGGCATCTCCTTGGTGAGGTTCACTAGGTGTCCTTCTGGTTCTGGAGAGCATCTCCACCGTCACTATAAGAGTTGCCCCTCTTAGAGGCAGCACTGTTCTTCACTTTCTGCCCCTGTTGTGTGTGATTAGGATGAAGGATCGTTGGGATCCAGTGTTGGTTGTTCTTTATAATGGAGTCTAGGAAAGTGCGAACAGTTCAGATTTTCAGTGTCTTAGCTTTGTTTCTAAAAGACTAAAAGTGTGGAATTGATACATGATCAGTCCTACCATCTTACAGTCTTTTCTTATTTGTATTTTAAGATAAACTTAATTTATACCAAACCTTTAAACACAACACATAACAACAAAGCATAAAATAAGTAGAATAGCTCAATTAAAATGGTACAGTGAGGTAAAAACCACAGAACAGAAGGAGCTCAGTTAACCAGAAAATAGAAAAAAGTGAAATAAAGTAAATCAGCTCAATGACTAAAAAGTAAAATATAACAATATGGAGCTTACAATGATGTCCTGAGAATTTTAAGTGTAACATAATCATGACACTTTGGTTTAACATTTTACTAAAGTAACTTAACCTTGTAATTCTTCAGGAGGCTGCACAATATTGTCACATAATAAAACAGAGATTAAAGCAATATTGTCCACCTGGGATGTCGAGCTTTTTAGCCAGTTGCTTAAAGCCCTCCTTTACCACCACGTAACCGCATGAGTAATTTCCATCCAGCATTTGCCCTTCCTGTCACATAGAGTGCAACTAACAAATACTCCAGCGATGTTTTATTGAGTCATTTATTTACTTTTGTGTTACACATCACCAGCTGCTAGTATCTCTTCCTTTGTAGGCTTGGTGAAATAAGTTTGTTGTTTACACCTTTAACTGTAACAGTTTTCATGCATGTTTTTCAAATAAATTTGCTTAGAGAATAGAGGAGTTTGTCCTTTTATAGGTACTAAATGGTCATTAGCATGCTGGACCTGCTCTTAGACATGTTTAGGCTTGTCTCGTTGTTGCTAGGCAACTTAAACACATAGCATTATTGTATAATTTAAATCTCGATATGGCACTTTTCTATCATGTAAAAAACTATGCCAGTATTATGGCAAACAGTACAATATGACACAGCCCTATTCTACACCATATTTGAATCACAATTATCCGCACACAGTCCTTCCACATTTCTTCTTATTGCTCAGATTAACTGAAAAGTCCTGAAGATAAGTGTGGTCACAGTATGTGTAAGCGTGTGAGTGTGGCAACGTCTCTGTGAAACACATCAAACTACAGTTACAGTGTTCCCTCTGGGCTTTAATTAGCCCACCGGTCTTATTGTCTAAATATTTCACGTTCAGTTCACTTTGATCATTTCCGTATACCTCAGATATTTTTATATATAAACCTACATTCTTCACGCAAAGCAATAACTTCAAAAGAAGTAGATTTTATCTCAGCAGCTTAATCTTCAACTGTGGGTTTAACAACCTCTCGTTTGAGGATAAAAATATGTCAGCAGGTCACGGCATGAAGTGAAGAACTAATTATTAACACATTATCTGTGGTGCTTGTCAGTTATGTCGGTTGTTTTTATGAACAGTCTGATAGAGCGTGGGTGTGAATTATAGGATATCTTTATATTTGCATATTTAATGTTGTAGAACAAAACATAAGAATTTCTACAGCGGGTGTTAACAACTGACCTTTTTTCAGGCACCAAGCCTAAAAACTTTTGAATTCCAAACCTGTAATCGGACTAATTCCTGCTATATCTGCATAACATTTTAATGTCTGTCCCTTAAACTCATTGTTATTGTGGCCAAATATTGTGGTGAATTACATTGTTAGTGTAAAATGACAAGAATGCCTAAACAAAGATGGAAGGAATGTAAATAAGTCCGACATGTGTGTATGTTAAAAATGTCAAACTACGGTTCATCCAGCATGCACACATACAGACTGTGCAGAAGATATAGGAACTTGTTTTATGGTCACAAAATACCAGCAGGGAGGCATCTGATCGGCTCCAGATTCGTTCTGTAGCCTGACAACGACACCAAACTCACAGCCAGAGTCATAAAGATCTATCTTCAGCCACACGAGGAACAAATCATCCTGCAACAGATGGTGTGGCCCCCACAGTCCAGCCACTCTGGTCTGGGATTACATCAGTGGTTCTCAAACTGTGGGGCAGAAAACCAGGTGAAAAATATGACAAGAAACTAGGTCTAATATTTTTGTTAGGGAAAATAATCAAACAAGAATTAATGCTGTATTTAAGAAAAATTGAGCTTGGATCATTTTTATTTGTTAATGATTGATGAAAATTGTGTGAACTTGGCTTCTGAAATGTGGCCTGCCTGAAGACATTAAGAGAACAAATCTATGAAACAACATCCTGCTCATCAGAAAGTTCCCATTATAAGCAAAATCGTTGGAGTAAAGATTTGGAATCTGAAATCTAAGCAGAGGACTGTAAATCAGCTTGTCCAAACTAACACAGTAATAACTGGTTAATGTGAACATATGTAATCCCTGCCCCATTACACTGTTAAATAAAAATATACCAGATATTTGTGCAGTTTATCCAGAGGATTTTCCCAGTTGTTCTCTGTTCAACAGAAAGATTAGAACATTTTCAAGAAGAGATCAGAGTGATGTGAGAAAATTATCACAAGGCTAAAACATGTTTCTAGTTAGTTCTATAATTCTAGTAAAAATGACAAAAACACAAATCAGAACATCAGGCTTTTAAATACCAGAGGGCTCAATTCATATGAAATCAGTCGGTCTGCACTGGATAATACAGCCTAGATTATTTCCTTAGACAAAAATTGATATATTTTGATGAAAGGGCCTGGGAAGCCTTTTTCTGAGATTGTAAAGAATTTGGATTATTAAAGGAGGGTCAGTATGAACAGCTGTTTAATGTAAACCATAAAGTATTTAGTTAGTTATAGTTTCTAAACTCATAACAAAACCAACAAAGCCAACTGTGGTCACACCAAATATCCACTTAATTTAGGATTGTCAAAAGAGGTTAACTGCAAAATAAATTTTGTTATTTTTTTAGTATGCTTGCTTTACTTTTAGAGCACACGACATTTGCATGAATAAAAAAAGATCAAAATAGCTGCCATTTAGCTGCAGGAAGGAAAAATCCAGTTTTTTGTTTAAGTCTCCCAGATGTTTTAGAGACCAGTGAAGACATATGGAGATTTCCTCAATTTCTTTGTGTGAGTGAGTGTGTGTGTGGTTTGTCTATGATCCATGTAACAGGCTGATTAGGATTTTATGAGGTCAGAGGCCAACAGGAGTGAGAAAAAGTGACCTTCTCACCTCGGGGTCATACTCAGGAGAACACCGTCACAAACTGTCTCCTCCATGTGAATTTATGCCATCAGTAGCCCTCACCATTCTTCTCCTTTTCTTTTTCTATTTAGAGGAATGCAGCAGAATGTGTTTGTTTCACACTTTGGTCTCATTACATTTTGGTTTCTACATCAGCTCCAGTAACAAACAAATGGTTCTCTTTAGTGTTAGAAAGATTTTAGGTCAATAAAAATCTCTGTAGGAGTGAGCACATGGTTATTTTTTTTTAATTTTTTTAAGCTGAGAGCTCAACTCAGAGCCACATTACTGTGTCATCTTTCAGCACTGAAGTTTGATTGTCTGCAGGTAGCTATTACTGATAATCATAGGTGGGTACTATGCTTACTCAAATACCATGCTTACGTACAATTATGATTTTTAGGTTGTAATGTTATGAAATGTGCAAAATTACCAGTTTCCATGAAACTTGAGGAGAGGTATAACATGAAAAAAAAGAAGAACCTTTACTATTTTGGTGCCGACCTGGATTACTTTATTTAAAAATGGCCTTGGTGGAGGTCTGCGGTTTCTAAGTGCCCTTCTGGTATTTACTTATTCTTACTCTTCACTACTGCTCCTGTCTAATACTCTAAAGGAAAATTTCATAGACATCCTTTTACTATTGTGGCTTCTCATCTCAAATGTGACCAAACTTTTAAATAACAATGTCAGTATTTGTTCACGTAATCTCTGCGGGCCAAAAGTTCAGGCATCAGACTGCTATAAACACTGAGTTTGTACTTTTTTCTGTTCTTGGCTATATATGACGTCAGTAATAGACAATAATGAACTGAGGGGCTTCCTTAAGGTTCAGTTGGAAAAAAAACTGGGTTACGTCGTTTTATGAATCATGCAAAGTTACTTAAGTGGAGTACAAGAATGAAAATATGTAGCTACGTCCACTTTAAAGTGTCTCCTTGCTGTATCTCTTTCCATCTCTTTGCTTTTATTTCACATTTTTGTCCTCTGGGGTCTCCATTTTCTAATACCTAAACCTTTAATCTCTAAGGGGAGTGGAGATAAAAACATCTTGCTTGCGTCGGAGGATGAAATGACGGGCAACATCAAGGCCCAGTAGACGATAAATAAAGAACTTTGAGTCATGCAAAGCTAGTCCAGTAGAGTCTAAGCGTGGAGTGTTTTTTTAAAAGATGATTGTAGCCACTGTGACGTCAAGCTTTTCCTGTTGAAGTTCAGAGATGAGTACGTCAGCCACCACAAACCGGAAGGGATGGATCGAACTAAGAAATCGAGCAACACTCCACTCTCATACAGTAGCGACGTGTCAATCACAGGGTAAACCAGACCCTGATTTATGTTCCTTTTAAAATTTAATGGGGGCTGTGATTTACAAAATTAACACCATGTTTTATTCAGTAACACATGAAACTAGTGACTGAGACCATAAAGTCATCAGGAAAGTTTTTATTGAGGTCATAAATAAAGGCAGCTGAGGGCTGATTTGACATAGACCTCTATAGGATCACAAGTCTTTTTGCAAGCACAGGCATCGCCCCTCCGGTGGCCAGTCTGAGTGAATTAAAAGGTTTATTTTCCAAGGATTTTATACACAAAGCTCATGATTGACTTCTAAAATATAAAAGTACAGCTCAAACTCCTCAACTCCCTCTCTATTATACTAATAATGAAACTCATTCACATTTTGGGGGGTTTTATCATCTTCAGTTCGGAGTTCACCTTAGTTTGGCTTTAGAATCATATTTAGAATCATATTTACTATTCATGAGAACATTTCTATAATTTATTTTTTTATTTTAGTTTATGTACTTTTGTACTTCATGGAAAGTATGAATACAAGACTTTTACTTTTAATCGTGTATTCTTATAGTATGATATTGTAATTGATCACAACTGCTGTACAATGAAGTCAACTTTAAGTTGAAAATCTGAGCTCCCTGTCTTCCTGACTTCCATTCGAAGAGCTGCACATTCTGTCTGTGCTGTATTCTTCAGTTTTATGATATAATCCTATTTACTCTCTCGCTCTTTGTCTTCTCTCCCTCTCTCTCCTTCCTGAGTTGAACCCATTGAACTCCCTCCCCACCGCACCCACTTTCCCCACTCACTTCCTGTTTAGAGGAACAATTAAAGGATTGTTCCTGCAGCTCGGGGCAGCAGGGCCTTGATCTAGAGCGGCCGCCACTTTAGCTAGAAAGAACCACAAAAAGCATCAGTTATGAGACCTCCTCGAAGGACAGTGTTTGGCTGCGGACCAGCAGAAATTAAACAAAATCATAGATGGGGAAATACACATACTCAGGAGGAGACAATGTCCTGGACAGGCGCAGGCATGCCAGACATGATCAATGACAGTAATATGCAGGGAAGGTTTTAATGCACACAATAGCTGATGAAGTTGCCAGTCAGCTGTCATCTTTTTAAAGATCTTCAAAAGTTTCTAGAGCAACTTTTCTCTTTTGAGTTTGGGTTTTATTCTTTAAATTCTTAAACCCGTGCTATTCATGTCACAGTGTAGCAGTGTGGAGAGTTGAATAGAAATTTTAAAAAAACCTCACCAACCAACAGTTAACAGAACTGAGTGAACACAGGATGCGAGGAAAAGGGCACCAGGACACAAGGAGGAAGTAAACTGATAGTTTCATATACTCTAAGCAGACAACATGACAGAAGACAGAACAGAGTAAGCACTGTATATACACACTGAGGACTGATAGGGAACTGAAGACAGGTGGGAGACAGTGCTGGATGTAATTGACACAGGTGAGAGCAAAGCAGGAAGAAAAGTTAGAATAAGACACTGCAGAAGACTAGCCTTCACAGTAAAACAGGACATGACCAAATGACACATGCTAAACATGAAGACAGAGAAAGAGGGAATGATGGACAACAAACAAATACAAGAACCATATTATACAAACTCAAATATAGCCACTGAAAATACCAAAAAACCCTGGGACTATGACAATCAGAGCAACACTGCTGTTTTGTCCAAACTGAAAAAAGTTTGGTAAAAATAAATAATAGTAATAATAGTCACAGTAATTTTTTTAGTATGAATTGTATGTGTACAGTGATTAAATAATATTTTGAGTTTAGTTCAGATTAGTTGCCTATAATTATCTTGATTGGAATGTCTTTATTCACTATATAAGAACTCTAAGCTCATTAGGTTTATCTCAGTAGTCTATATCTATTTATGTGTGTTTATTATTTGCCTACTTTTACAATGTTTAAAATTTCAAACAACCTGACATTATTCACATCATTCATATTAGTTCTTCAGTCAGGACAAATACAGTAAAAAAGAAGACTGATGCTTCCACCTGCCTAATTTATGGCTCTCTTGTAAGACCAAGGTGGGCTCCAATGTGGCTTTCAGCTGGGCGGAAATTGTAGGTAGGTTAAAGCAACTTAAAAAGTTAAATTTACCACATCAGTATGTGGAAGGACATTTGCTGAGCCCCTGGCTGATTTGGCCTGGCTTTGAGATCCGCTGATCTGTTGGGATTGCAGCTGAATTTGACTTTTTGGACTGTCTGAAATAACTGCTTAAATTTGTGGTAGAAAGTTGAAATAGTAAAGCATTTGTTTAAATGCTACCTTCAGTATTCAGCAGCAGATTTTTGTGTTTGTTCACTTGCCAAAGAAACCATTGAGCCAGGGACCTTTGTTGCATTTTATTCTCATTCTTCTCATATTTCTACTTTCAGTAAAATAGCAAAAGCAAAATGGCAAATCCACACAACCTACTATAAACCTGACGTTTTATTTATGCTGAAACATTTGAATGAGTAATCTATTATCTAATGATATCAGTACTGGTGGAGGAGGATATGCGTACGTGTGGGAGGTTTGCCCAAAGGAAAATCTGACAAAAGGTCGGACATAAATGGTGAGTCTGGTGTTGGAAATTTTGACATGGAGCAGAAATTAGTAATAGGAATTTTAATTTGTTCTTACACTCAGATAAGGTCAAAAATTGGAACATTTTCACAGTTATTTTCTCACGGCCTAATAAATATTAACTTGAGCTGAAAAACTATTTGTTGTCGATGCGTCCACTTGTTAATTCCTGATGTTTTTAACTTGATTAAAATTTCCAATTACTTCAAATACAAGATTTTATATATTTTCCTTCTTGTAAGATAATGCTGGCATTACCTCATGGCTTTGCCAGACCATCCTTTGAAGAAGATTAAAGCCTTGGGCAGGTAGAAAATTAAAAGATTTTGTGCATAGATTTAGTTTGAATATGAGGTGACACTTTTAACACCAGACCGGGTCTCCTAGCCAGGAAATTTTAAGCATCAGAGACTTTAGTGACTATTAGCGCACCATTTTTTTTTTTTAAGTTTCTGCATTCGTTTTTAGGAGAAAAGTCAAAAGCAGGCTCCACAGTTTTAACGTGTACTGGAATGTAAGGCACTAAAGCCCTCAGTCTGTATCGCTTCCCAATGTTAATTAACCTCAGATTTTCAAGACAAGTATAGATATGATTTAATCTACTGTTCTCCTCTGTGTGAGTCAGAGTGGGACAAGTCAGTTCAGTTCTCTCTGACTGATATCAGGCTGCTTTGTTCATGTTTAAAACTTTCCACACATTCATTAAAAAAACCCTCGTATATTCATCTTTTGGTGATTTTTCGGAACCATGTATATAAGTGAATAGGCAACTTTTTCTGAAGAGTATCTAGAAAATTATCATTTCTAAACTAAAATAAATTGCTTGTTTTTGAGACATTTTCAGAAAAAAACATTATCTGACCACCTTCTCTTGTTTCAAACATGTTTATCAACCTGCAAGCATGTACTCGGAACCAGAGGAGAGGCTATGCCACAAAAAATCAGTGTTTTATTATCTCATAATTGATATTTTGGGAACATGCTTCTTTCTTGTTTTTATTAAAGTGTTGAAGGCATTTTTGTTTAATTCTTGTGGGAAGGGCATTTCCCCTGTGTCATCCTGTGAAATCTGCACATGTGCATCAAATAACATTGATGGAATAAAGGTATCCTTCCTCTCTCGCAGGCAGAGCGACGGGCCTACCGAGAGGCAGAGATAAACATGATGGATGACCTGTCAGAAGCTGACTTTCAGAAAGAGGAGGAGCCCGCCAGCCCGGCCCCTCCCCCTTCACAACAACACACAGACCCTGCCTCTCCTACGGTCGCCGTGACACCTGAGCCGGTCGCCAGGGGAGAACAGGCCACGCCCAGTGAGATTGAATACCAGGTGAGAGATTCTGGCTGTCATTTTTGGTCGAACCCCATACATCCTCCGGGCTCAAGGCTCAGATTCACACTCGCTGAACTGACTTGTATTTCTTACTTAAGACTCCACCAGATGCACTGCAGTGTATTTTAGAAAAGCCCAAAAGGTGGATCTAATAATACTCCGTTACAGACCAGCAGCACTGGTGTGTCATTCCTTTTATACTTCTTTGAGGTCCACATGAAGGGTGCATGCAGAGTTGGTCCATTGTAATAAAAAGCCTTGTGCTTGTTTGATGACAATGAACACTAGCAGCAGTTTTTGAGACCAAAAACAAGTACTTCCGGTCGAGTTCTGCAGTGTTTTATTCTACTGTCAGATGAATGGGTTAATATCCTGTCTGTCACTTGTTGTCAAATTTCAGTTTCCGTGATGCTTCCCTTTTACTTTCTTTATTGCTGAAATAAAACCTAATAAATACATTTTGCAGCACTCAATTGGCAAACTTTAAAAAAAAAATTCCATGAAAGCCATTTCTTTCTTTTTTCTTTTTTGTAAAACCTAATTTCTGAAGCCTTTTTTGACTAGACTTATGGCCGCACTATCTAGGCGTGACCCTTGTGCGCTTATACCTTTTAAGCCCGCTTCTAAAAAAGGCAAGTTTCACTAAAAAAAGGAAAGTTGACAGAAAGAGGCACTACCAGATGAAACATGCTAACCACGACAAGCCAACTGGGAAAGAACGTGGTGAAAAATTGAAGCAACTCAAAGCTGTTTTAACGGCACAGCAGTGCTTTTTCACAAGAGCCCGTGAGTCGAATGAAAATGCCACAAAGGCAAGCTATGAGGTGGCAACCCTAATTGCCAAGCACTGCAAACCTTTTTCTGAGGGTGAATTCATTAAAGACTGCGTGATGACAATGGTGGAGAACATTTGTCCTGAGAAGAAGCAAGAGTTTGCCCATGTTTGCCTGGCTCGCAACACTGTGGTGCGAAGAATTGAAGAAGTTTCATCTGATATTAAGAGACAGTTGGAGCCAAAAGGAGTGGAGTTTGATTTTTTTTCTTGTTAGCTTGCGACGAAAGCACGGATGCATCTGACACCGCTCAATTACTGATTTTTTGAGAGGAGTGGACATTGAAATGAACGTGAATGAAGAGATACTTGACCTCCAGAGCCTAAAGGACCAAACAAGAGGAGCAGATTTATTTGCTGCTGTTTGTTCCGCCATAGATGACACGAAACTACCGTGGAATAAAGTCACTGGTATTATTACGGACGGCACACCTGCCATGGCTGGGGAGTGAAATGGATTAACAACCCTAGTTTGTAACAAAGTCAGCAAAGAAGGA